>VWPV01022210.1:0-14543 GCA_013389885.1 Geococcyx californianus
GTCTGGACACTCGCATCCCTCAAGGGAGACACTGTTTGGATTGACACCCTCCTGGTGGCAATTGTTTTAGCTCACCTGGTCACCATTGCTGGTCAGGGGAGCAGAAAAAAACAATAGCAAAAACCATCAAACAACCACACCTTCTCCAAGAACACCTGCTCACGCTGCCTGTGCAAACTGCCACGCAAACTGCCTCTTTGCCACCCTGTTTGCCCACTCCTGTTCGCCGTGCTCAGGTTCACAGCATTAATAAACTGCTGAGCCGCATTCTTCCAATAAGCTGCGCTCCGGTGGCTGGCACTCCCAAGGAGACGTTTAAATCTCCCTCGGCTGCTGCCGGGCCCACCCACCTGTGCCATCACCCCCTCACGTGACCGCTTTCACTTATGGGGTTGCGGAGACGTGCACTGATGCGGTTCTCTCTTAGAGCTTTCCTTCTCTTGGGGGATTCGCTGCCATCTCGAACAAGCACCCAGCTGTAGAACTTACCACTCCTGCTGCTGATCTTCGCTGAGTGTGTAAGCTGTTAATAAGTTGTAGCCAATTAAAAATGTTCTTATGAAAAAAGGAGCAGAAGAATGGACAGAAATCAGTGTCTTTTTATTAAATGTCTAACAATACGTCAGTAATGGAAGATTACTGATGGAAGAGTCCCCCTATGCCCAACTCCTGGATGGAAAGGAAACTCAGATATTGACAGTTTTATTATGTTGCTGAGTGGGTGCTGAACTGGTCGCTGGAGCTGCACTGAGATGAAGGCAAGAGCTATGGTACCTAATTTGGTATTTTTTTTTACTTGTGCATTCATACAGTATGAATTCCTTACTCAGGTAGAGCAGGTGGAAACACAGCAGCCACAGGAGTAAGCTAGTGGACAGCCCAGAGAACACGCTGCCTGACCTCATTTTGAGCAGCTGTAGCTATGAACGCTCTGAACAGGAACAGTAGCAGGAGGGCCGGCTCTGTGTGATCAAAGGGCCTTTGCAATTGTGATCGCTGAACTGATTCCAAAACATCAATGAAACAGCACATCACGACTAAAAAGAGACTAGAAGGAATTTAATAGCTTAAGGGGACTATTGCAACTTTAATTAGGCCCAAGAATAGATTTGGGGAGAAAAGCAAACTAAGCTTTTATGGATATTAAGATAAGTGCAAATGTTTTTGGTTTTTCTTTCCTTTGTGGAAAGTATTCTTCATTAATTAAAGTTATTTACATGCATTTCATAGAAGTGGAGATTCCAAAATGGAAAATATTACATGAGAGGAAGAAAAGTTGTACACACAGAGTAAAGGAAAAAAATCCATAATAATAAATATTTAAACAGATTTTTAAATCATCTCAATTAATAGGATATTAGTATGCAGACACTGCAAGCATTATCTATTTGTAATTGTGCAAATAAAAGGACTATTTCCGAAAACTCATTGTTGTTTATATTTCCCTCTACATAATTAAATAAAACAAACAAACAAACAAACAAACAAACAAAAAAGCTAGAATAGGAATCCTCAAACTTATATCTTTTATGGGATGAAGAAAAGGAATAGTTATTGTAATTCTAGCTTTGAACAAGGACAACCTGGATACAGTTTCCTAATTGGTTTCAGGTGTCCTATTTAATCTTAAGCAAATCAAAGCAAGGATTTTAAAGGTATTCAACTACTTATTCGACTATCTTAAAAGAACTCTTATTAGTCTCTCTGGAAAGAGAGATTCAGGTAATCTGATTTTAGACCTTTAATTTTATGATATGAGGTTACTCATCTATGAATTCATTTAGTCTCTGAAAAGAGGCAGGTCCCCAGCAGAGGAGCTTTTGACTAATCAAGGTATTGAGACTGAACCCATGAAAACAAGGGATATCTAGAAGATATAAGACAGGGGTTTTGTACCTGAAGCTTTTTCTCTTCTCATATATATTTTTCTTTTTGGTTGTGGCTTGCGCATCAGTTGAGGATATCTTTCCCTTATTTAAACTACAGTACTTCCTTGAGATTTAATCAAATTGTATTAATACAGCTCTTTAAAAGAAAGCAAAGCAATAAAGAAATCAGTGAAAACTGATAGAAATGATCAAGGATCTGAGAAAAAAAAAATGAAAAATACAAGTACTGATTATTCTAAAGAAGAGGATGCAAAAAGTGACTTAGTAAATTTGGATTGAATAGAGAAAAATGCAAGGATTTAGAGCAAGATTTTGTGTTCCCTCTGCCTAAGACTAAGAAATATTTAAATACATGAAAAGATGACAAGTGGTCCAATGATAAAAGTAAATGTTTCTATATTGTGCTTAAACTGTGGAACCCATTGCCAAAAAAAGGCAACCATAAACACAGTAGTTGTAAATCTGCTTCTTTGGAGCTTTAGAAAATCTCTACCTGTGCAGCTATAAGGATATGATCAAACATCACAATGTTACTGTAATTATGTTACACTACAGCAGGTTTATTGGTTCGGTAAACCTACTTTACTTTGAGTTTATCAAAGTCTAACAGCTCAAGCATAGTCATATCTAGCAGCTGGCCACTTATTTATTTGTCTAAGAATATTAATTTGTACCTATACTTTTAAAAATCAAATTATATTCAAATATTGTCAGTAACGTATCCCTCTGTCCTTTCTACAAATTCATTTACCTCTGTCAAACACTGGAGTGAACTGCATAACCTTTGAGATCAAAATGGTAAAATATATCCCAGATACTAAGTATTATGGATAAAAATTTTGAAATGCTCAACACTGATGCTAAGCTTAATCCCAGTCTCACTGAGGTTAACATGAGATCTAAAAAGACAAAACAGGGTTTGATATCAGCATAAAGATATATCCTACAGCCTCTTGCTCCAGGCATACACCTCTGAAGACAAGGATACCAACCAATAAGATGAGATACAGATACTTCTGGGAATTTAGTTATTAAGAACACAGACATAGAAGGTGTCATCAAGAGCTATATGGACAGTTTCTCGCTTGCTGTGTGAAATTAAAAAGTTCACAAAACACTCAGTACTTAGCACTGAAAAAGAGAAACTACACAGAAGAAAAACCCCAGAAATAAATAAACAAATAAATAAAAAGTAGTTAAATATGTAAAATACCTGTAAATAACACGATCATTTAAAGACATAATACCTAGGCACAGAGATTGACTTATGCTTCCTCTTTATCACTTCCTATTCACTTCTTCCCCTTCTTCTGTTCCCCATAAAAAAAACCCCAAAGTCCAAGACAACGTTACTAGATATAGAAAGATATATTCAAGGAAATATAAGAGAAGAAAATAGTTAAGAATTTCATCTCCAACAATTTACACATAATATCACAACAGGATAGGCCAAATGGCTAAGGATCAGTTTACCAGTTTTTATACCTTTAATAGTAAAAGCCTCCCATATTGGAACCTATAAAACAGAAAGCCAGGAGAGCTTATAGATGATCAAAGGTAAAAGGACCAATCAATGAGACTAAGGTTGTATTGCAGAAAGTTCAGACAAATTGTTTGTATTGGTATTGGTATTTCTAGTGGTAGTAAAACAATTGTTACACCAAACCTGGATAGGAATCCACTGTTAGAGTAAAGGCTTAGAGATCTGAAAACAAATAAACCCCATATAAAACACAGAACAAAACTCAATAAATTGAACAGCAGTCAGTCAATAGGATTAGACAGTTCTGCAGTCATTTGACGCCTATGTTCAGTCATAACACCTAGTTAAATATCAGCTCCTATGTGCAAAACAAGCTGTGTTGAAATCAACACTACATTGGTATTTAAGAACAGCTTTGAAGGTGAATCTGGCAAGGATAGTTACAAAACCCTAATTTCCACAGCAACCTATCTGACAGGAGTTTTAACATTTAGTCCAAACATCTGGGTAACTGACAAATGTTTTATCATGCTAAGGTGATATAACACAGGAATGTGACATTTCACATTGTATTTCGTCCAGTGTACCAAACAATTTTTCATCTAGGTTATGGAGCTGATATAACGTGATTGATCTGAAAGATTTTGATAAGATACCTCACCTAGACAAACAAAGCAGTTAACGTGTTGTAAAATGTAAAAGAAAGTCAACTTCTAAATTAATAACTGATGTAAAGGTAGAAAATAAAGGACTGGAATAAATGGACAATTTTCACAGTGAAAAAAGATTATTAACTGTGTTGATAACCTTCCATGTATTTCTTGTAAAATCTACCAAACTAAAGAATATCAGAAAGGGATTAGGTAAAGACACAAAACAGATCACAAATGAATATTGAGAATAACAGCTCACATGAAATGTACAGTTTAGTAATCCCCTGACAACTACTGATTGTCAGACATATGCATTCCTTGCATTAACTGTTTCTTCTGTGGTTTTCCTAGGCATTTCCTTTAGCCCGGAGTAGAGTTGCAGTTAAATTTTATAAACTGTGTATGGAAATCAACAACACCACAAATCTAATATCTAAAACTTTGTATTCATACTTGTTTAATTAAAGAGTGAGAAGAGCTTTCACTTTTGCATGTAACATTAAAATATTCCTCAGATGTATGGTCCCTTGATGTCAGCTTCAGAAAGTATATTAAAAGAATAAAGTTACTTGGCTTATCCAACTGCTAAAAGGGATTTCTTAATTCATGTATATTGTGAAATATCACTGTGAACAGAAAGCATCATCTAACACAAGCACTGAAATTTTTATGTCTGAAACTTATAGAATTATAAAGAAATTTATGTTCCAAACAAAAAATAATTACAATTCATTTCAAAAACTTTAATTTTAATAATTTTAAAATATTATATCAAGTCACAAATCCAAGTTTTTTGATCTATAAAGAACAATTTATAACCTCTCCTCAAAACAAAAATATTTCTAAAACCACTTTGTTATTTCTGTACTCAGATTTGAACAATAGTATTTGCCAAATAGAGATGGCAGCGGAGAACAGGCTATAATCAGCTTGTAAGTCTATAGCCAGAGCTACAAAGTTATTAGCATCATAAACTAAGGAACTGAGCAGTCTATCCCACACTAGTAGCGTGATATCATCACTATAATGCAAGTGCAGCTGCATCTCGGCAACAGTCCTAATAAGTAACTCATATACATAACGAGCATTTTACTGCTATATTGCATCAGAAACATTCATGTTGCTCATCCAGATATACTCAGTAAACTAAACTTTGTTCCAGGAATCTGGAAAAATTACACATATGCTTCAGCCTCTGAACCCAATCAATATATACAGTGGCAGAACAGTGCGTTTGCCCAGCGAAACTTAATCTGCACGTCTTCCAGCAGAAGAGAAATCACATTTTCTGACACCCTGACTGAAACTACTAGCACAGACATTTCCTGCTGTTGACACCAGAAAGGAAAACTTTCCTAGAACAAGGAGATTTATATAGATATAAATTAATCATACTATGTCTGTATCTGTTCAATGACTTCAATACCTATAAAACATTTCAATAACTTCAATGAAACTAAAATCAACAGGAAGAGATTCTTTTGCTACTTTCAGGCCCACTGAGAAATGTTCAGGTGATTTTAAAAAATTCTTTGTGGCATATCAATAAATGTCTGTGCTTTCCTTTCAACAGTCTCTTGAATCCATCTAGCATAAGTGGGACACTCTCCAAATGGCTTCTGAAGATGCTTATTAAGATTGAAATGCTCACTCTGGTCTTCATACACTCTGTCCATGAATTAAATACCCTCATTCTTTATCATTGAGGCTTTTAGGAGTTGTAGGCCCTGAACTAATTCCCCAGTGCCTCCAGTTTATGACATCATTCTCCACTAGTTTATTTAATACAACTTTTAAATACAATTTAATTTGATTTTTCCCTCTAGGTAAAGACAGATATAGATTTTTCTACCATCTGTTTCATAGATTTCTCAAATGACCAAATGTTAGGGAAAATATTGAATCTCTGAACCTTTTTTGTTTATTAAAGAGGTGCAAGGTATTTAATCTTCTTCGATATTTTGCAAAAGAGCCAAATCAATCACAAGAATGGGCTTCTAGGTAATATACCAGAAAAAGTGTTTGCTGTCCCTGACTATCTTTAGGTGGCAACTTTTGCTGATGTTTTTATTTATTGGGCAACTTCTACTTTGTGGGGCCTTAATTCCATAGCAGAAAATACATGCAAGGATCTGAAAAAATTCCCAGTAGTACGAAAATTATGGCATCTTAACTGGAGAAAATAACCATAACTCTGAAATGGAAATAGTAGTTTTCAATGAACATTTTCATTGGACTCGATGATCTCAAAGGTCCTTTCCAACCTTGCAATACTGTAATACTGAGATAAAAGAAAATGTCCTTATTTCTTTCATATATATTGAACATGTACAGAACATCAAGTTAAAAAAACCTCAAATCTTGAAGAATCCATAAATACTTTAGCACAATTAAGTTACACATTCTTAACGTTGTTAAAGCACTGCAATGATACCTCAGTCATTATAAAGCATTCTGAACAGTGCCTAACAGTTCCCTCGAGGATGCTGACCATGCAGGGATCTCTTGGTATGGCAGAACTGACAGTGGTATTAAAAATATCTTTATTCTGCTGCTCAAATTGGGAGTGAAGAGCACTGTGGGATGAGGGAAACTCATCAAGCTTATGATGCCCGTGTTTAACAAGAAATTGTTTTGCACAATGTACTGCATTCCTTATGCAGATTTCACTCCACGGATATGCAGAGACAAATCAGTGTTTGCAACACATTTCAAAATTATTCATATAGTTCTTTCCTCGGATCATTAACTGGAAGAAGGGGTGCACCATCTATCCCATTAACCACTTCTGCTCAAATTGGTAAGACAGGCAAAGAATCGTGATTGAATGTAGTGTTTGAAAACATAGAGAATCATGCTCTCAATGAGTTTTTCCTGCAACTCTAGGCTATCTCAAAGACTTCGGTAAAAAGAAGTAAAGGAAAATCCCCAAGCTATCCAATCTTTAACTAAGATTTTAAAAATGGCAGGTGTGTTTTATTGGGTTTTTTATCTCTAGATTTCTCTGGTCATTAGATTTAGTTTAGATGATTATGGAATTATGATTTTAACAAAAGAGTATCAGCAGTTTAGTCAATTATTTATGCATCCAATCCAAATGTGAAGTGGAATAATGTGAAACTGAAAGATGACATTTTTATTATGTTATTTGAAAGTCCACAAAGAAAAGCTCCACCTGTCATCTGGGCGAAGATGAAGAACAGCTGATAGAGCAGCATCTGCTGATGCACTCATTTGCACTCTGGAAAGCAAAACAATTATCCACTGCTGATGAAGAAAATATCTCTGCAGATCCCTTCCACTTGATATACTTCACATTTTTTATATCCTATAAAGAATGAAATTCATATGAATGATAACTTTATCTTTTAATAGTCTAATCTTTATGAATATAATCTAGATTTCACAAACCTTAGCAATTCCCCAAGGAACAAACTGAAGAATAAAAGATAATTCTTGAACAAGAATGCAAACTGACAAATATAATCATCATTTGTCAGAGATAGCTGTATCACAATAAGAGATTTCTCAATATGTTGTGCCATGTTATCAACCTCACATGCTTAACATTCTCTAGAAACTTTAGATTTCATTTCTGAATGTAATTAACCCCATCATGATAATCTGCACTTCTAACAAAACAGGCTATATATTTTTACACTAAGAGAATCAGAGAAAAAAATATTTTATTTTCATCGTTGCTACTTTATTCATACTGCCAAGAAAAAGTGTTCTCTATGAAGACTTTATTGCCAAAGAAGCATGTAAATTGCAGCTGATTGCCTTATAAAACTTAGTTTATTCCCATAAAGAAGCAGGATATACCTTCCTAGAACAGTGACTGACTATGGAATATGTTGGGCTAAATACCTCAAGAGGACCTGGAAGCTTTGCCTGTGCTAGTTTACTCTGACAGATGAAGTTTTTAAATATTTATTAAACATCCACTATATCCTTGCTAAGACAAAATAAATCTAAGAATAGAATCATAAGGCTGGAAGAGACCTCTGAGATCACTGAGTCCAACCGTGCCTGTCTCCCCACTAAACCATGTCCCTAAGAAACTTACTCACCCACCTCCCTGGGCAGCTGTTCCAATGTCTGACCAACCTTTCAGTGAAGAAATTCTTTCTAATGTCCAGTTTAAACCTCCCCTGGCACAATCTGCAGCCATTACTTCTCATCCTATAACTTGTCACTTGTGAGAAGAGCCCAGCACCCACCCTGTCACACCCTCCTTTCAGGCAGTTGNCCAGGTCCTTCTCTGCCAGGCAGCTCTCCAGCCACTCTTCCCCAAGCCTGTAAAGCTGCATGGGGTTGTTGTGTCGCAAGTGCAGGACTCTGCACTTGGCCTTGTTGAACCTCATCCCGTTGGTCTCATCCCATCAATCCAGCCTGTCCAGATCCTTCTGCAGAGCCTGCCTTCCTTCAAGCAGATCCACACTTCCACCCAGCTTGGTGTCATCTGCAAACTTGCTAAGGGTGTACTCGATCCTTTCATCGAGATCATTGGGAAAGATATTGAATAAGACTGGACCCAGCACTGAACCCTGGGGAACACCACTCGTAACCAGTTTCAAATTGGATTTCACTCCATTTACCACAACCCTTTAGGCCCAGCCATCCAGCCAGTTTTTAACCCAGCAGAGGCTGTGCCTGTCAAGGCCAATGGCAGCCAGTTTCTCCAGCAGAATGCTGTGAGAGACAATGTCAAAGGTAGCTGTCCAGAAGTCCAGGTACACACCATCCACAGCCGTTCCCTCGTCCATTAAACAGTTAACCTTGTCATAGAAGGAGAACAGGTTGGTCTGGCAGGATCTGCCTTTGGTGAACCCATGTTGACTTGGCCTGATCACCCAGTTGTCCCTCACATGCTCTATGACAGCACTCAAGATGATCTGCTCCATGACCTCCCCCAGTACTGAGGTCAGACTGACAGGCCTGTAGTTCCCTGGATCCTCCCTCTGACCCTTCTTGTAAATGGGTGTAACATTTCCCAGTCTCCAGTCAAGCGGCACTTCCCCAGTCAGCCAGGACTGCTGGTAGATGAGGGAAAGGAGTTTGGTGAGGACCTCTGTCAGTTCCCTTAATACCCTCGGATGGATCCCGTCTGGCCCCATAGACTTGTGTGCATCTAATTGGCCAAGCAGGTCTCTAACTGAGTCGTCCCAAACAGCTGGAGCTTCATTCCCACCATCTCATGGCTGAGGGGGCTGCGTATCCCTAGCACTTTCCTCCTTGGGGTTAAAGGCATAGACAAAGAAGGTGTTGAGCACCTCTGCCTTGTCCTCGTCCCCCATCGCTACTGTCCCTTCTGCATCCAGCAAGGGAGACAGAGTCTCCTTTGTCCTCCTGTTGCCACCGATATATTTAAAGAAGTTCTTTTTATTGTTTTTGGCTGATCTGGCCAGTTGAAGTTCTAATTGGGCTTTAGCCCTTCTGATTTTTTCCCTGCATGATCTCATCTCTCACTTGTAGTCCCTCCCTAGGGATCTGAAGTATTTCACTATCAATGAGCTACTCACCTGTTACTGGAGAGAAAAAAATTTTAAAAATATCTCAGAAACAGAGAGCTATTCATGCAAGTATTAAAGACTTATTAAAGACTTAAAACTTATGTGATGCTAAAAAAAATGGCATAATATAACACTACAATAGCTTACAAGATTTTTTTGCATCTACTCTTTGCACAAGACATTTGTGATTAGAAAATTGCATATCTCATAGACAGCCATTAAATATTTTATTTTGACAGAATTGATGCTATATTTTTAATTTAAACGCTGAATCACATGACTGAATAAAAAAAATGAACCTTCTTAAACTGGTTATGTTAAGCTCGGATTCTATAAAAAGAGCATTAATCCTTTGACATAAAAAAAGAATAATTTTTTTTAATGTTTTTTAAATGGTCATATTTAAGGAGAAGAGTGTCAATAAAGTATTATAAAATAAATATGAGTAGTTGCTACTCCCTAGATTGCTCTTACTTAGTCACAAGGGCAAAGGGAGTACACTGCACAAAGTTTTCTCTTTCCCACAGCTGAGGGCAGCATGTAGCAAAGTCAGCCCAACAAAGGTAAATATGGATAGGCCCTCAGGCTTTACAGGAGAAAAGAATATTTCAGCTAAAGAGGGATAGATTGGTTAACAGATGGCTAATCAGTGTGATTTCAAAAATAACCACAAACATTTCTGTTTGTAATTTCTAGCTCAATTGTAGCTTTAAATACTTTGGAAGTCAAACAAGATGAAGTGTTTTTAGACTTCATGGGTTGGCTATGTCTAGATGATCACTGTGGCACTACAAAGTATTGAGATATGATCTAGGAACACTGTTATGTATCTTTCCATAGAAATTCTAAAAATTAAAGAGGTGATTCTGTGATTCCTTAGGGACCTAATTTACAGTTTCAGATCCAGGCTGACTTGGCAATGACTTCTCTTTCATTACCGTAGCAGAAATTTATGTAATAACAGCTGTGGAAGAACAAAAATAATAGAAAAGTTTGCCATGAATATATTTGCACAAATAGACACACACAAGCTTGTACATTAGCCATTACTGCTATCATAATGAGACCTTCTATTAGAGAAATGATTGACACAAAACCTAGGCCTTGATATATATCAATTGATTTTAACCCTTAACTGAGGGCTCACTGGGAATGTAAAAATTCTGTTTGGTGGAGTATTTTATAATTTTGAAATGTAATTTCCTTACCCACAAAATGAAGCATTTAAAGAAACACTAATATAGTTTGATACATATTTTAAGCATGTCACATTAAATACATCAGTAATTTCATAAATTACATATGCCAATATACATTGGCATCAGATTCAAAGTATTAAAAACCTAGCTTCTCAATCCCTGAATATGCAATCTGTTATAGCTACATTTTATCTGGAGGTAAAAAAAAAAAAACCCTTGAGAACAATTAGAATAAAAATAGATGCGGCTGTAGATGGACTGAGCTTGGGTTACTTTCTAATCTATTCAGTAAGGAATTTTAAATTACATATTTCTCACTGTCAGATGACAATTTTGGGTTTAGGCACAGAAAGGCACAGATTTTACACAGGATTCATTGCCATGGCAGTCAGCTCTTTTGGGATTGTTAAGATAGTTGGATAACCTATAATAGTAAAACACATCTATTAATCAACTATGTTCTTAAGTCCTAGTGTAAACTCAAGACTCAGTTAACTTGTTTTGAACAAAAAGGTGCCACAAGTTTTCAGCAAATAAATATGTTTTAAAATGTTAAAATACGCCAAGTGTATCATGTTTTCCTTAATGTGTACAGCATTTGCAGACTCCTGGAAGTTTATTTAGCTTGCACAAGACCTATAAATGCATGCTAGCACAGGTAATACCAAGTACCAGCATAAGGTAGATCTCCACTAACATCAGCAATTCTCTATCACAGTTTGTCAGCCCCCAGGCAGAACTTTTACAAGATGTTGATTGGAGCCATNCCCTTGAGAACAATTAGAATAAAAATAGATGCGGCTGTAGATGGACTGAGCTTGGGTTACTTTCTAATCTATTCAGTAAGGAATTTTAAATTACATATTTCTCACTGTCAGATGACAATTTTGGGTTTAGGCACAGAAAGGCACAGATTTTACACAGGATTCATTGCCATGGCAGTCAGCTCTTTTGGGATTGTTAAGATAGTTGGATAACCTATAATAGTAAAACACATCTATTAATCAACTATGTTCTTAAGTCCTAGTGTAAACTCAAGACTCAGTTAACTTGTTTTGAACAAAAAGGTGCCACAAGTTTTCAGCAAATAAATATGTTTTAAAATGTTAAAATACGCCAAGTGTATCATGTTTTCCTTAATGTGTACAGCATTTGCAGACTCCTGGAAGTTTATTTAGCTTGCACAAGACCTATAAATGCATGCTAGCACAGGTAATACCAAGTACCAGCATAAGGTAGATCTCCACTAACATCAGCAATTCTCTATCACAGTTTGTCAACCCCCAGGCAGAACTTTTACAAGATGCTGATTGGAGCCATATTTATGAATCATTACTTTCTAAACACTCAGTAAACAAAACAAGACAAAGGAAAAAACACAAGTAAATGTCTGTATGAATGAGCAAATGGATACCGTAACACAAGTAAGTGAAGTCCTAGGCAAAGTAAAATTCAGAGCTGGTTGAACTGACATTCAAAGTGTAACAGGAAACAATGTTACACAGTGGTTTGATCTGGACCCACTGCAGGTTTTTTCTTAAAATATAAAAAGTACATCCTATCCAAAAAATTACGGGGATCTGCTCTCTCATTCACTCTCTGCTGTTCCTTTGAGGCAACACAGCCAAAACTGGGAATCTCTAAAAAAAACGTGCAGAATGGGCAGAACGTACCATGTTTTGTTTGTTGAGTACCTGTGCATTAGGGCAAGAAAAGTGAAGGTGGCAGGCAAAGAAGGATGCTATTTATTTTGATTTGCATCAGCTGAACAAAGTCTCCTTCACTGAATCCCTGAGCTTGGTGGGAATTATATGGAATTGCAGGGTGGTCTCAGCTAGACGAGAGGGCATCTGGAACCTGCAGGTACCAGAAGGCCCCTGGGACCAGTAAAGATTAATGCTGGGTCAAAATCATACCTGAAATCATGCTGATGTCCAAGAAATACCAATTCAACTATTGATTTATGAAGAGCCTCAGCAGTTCAAAAGTGGAAGAATCAGACTTTTTTTTAAAGATCTTGATAAAAATGTTCACAAAATATGGAATGCTAATGGAAAAATATGAAAAACAAAACAAAACAAAAATCTGTTTAAAATGTGTAACAAAATGCAGTCAAAGGAAACTGGAAATGTGGAAATGTTAGAGATCAATTCTGAACTGCATTTCCACAACTGTTTATTTTAAAGCATTTCACCAGTATATTTAAGAGATGCTTTCACCAGAGTAGATTTACTTTCCTGATTTTGTTATTTTTCAAGGACTGAAAGCTAGAAAAGATTAAAATTATCATTGATATTACAGATATGCCTCACAGCAAAGGCAGATAAAAATTTCCAAAATAAACATGTAAATAAATAAAATATACTTAAATGCTGAGGGATTTTTTTTTCATTTTAATACAACTTGGGAATATAAATTCTACCACAATGATACGAAAAAATCTCAGAAATGCCCAAATTTAGGATGTATTTAATTATTTAGACTTAGTCCAAAGATGTACCAACCTAAACATTTGAGTAATAAAATATCTCAGAAACTAAGTTTTGAATGTGAAATAATATTAAAAAGTCATACTAAACTGTCTCTCTGTTCTCCTCTTATTCTCCAGTTTGAAAATGCAAAAGATAACTGCTTTGAGTCTACTCTTTGCAAGGGAAACAGTATTCTGGCACAGGCATCAAAACTAATTGGAATGATATTACTAATATGAAGAGAGAACAATCTCTACTCTCTAATATGTGCCTTACTAACACACTATGAACTCATGCCAAGATGCCCAGTTCCTCCTAATTTCAGTGGGAATGAGACACAGCATGAAAGTCTGAGGTACAAATGCAAAAGCATTACCATCTGGCCTGTAAAAGTATTGAAAGTATCTTTGACCTTCAAACTCTATGTGGTAATACTTGTGAAAGGGAAAGAGTTCTGAAAGGTTTTATGGATACTTTGAGGACTTTCACAATAAATTATTGCTTTTTTAAGACTAAGTTAAATTGATATTATAACCAAGAGTACTAGTTAATAAAGCAATATTGAATCATGTAATAAAATAGATGTTACAAATCTAATAATACATTACCAGTAATGTGGATTCACATCAAGGATGTATGTTTGCAACATCTGAATGATGACGACACATTCACTCCTATAAATTCTTCAACACGAAATACAAAATAATTGATCTATTTCTTTTTCTGATAAATAGCTTTCATAAGTGATATGCACATATCTGCGTAGAAATTACTCCGATGCAAAAAATATAGGAGGTTGCCCTACTGCTTCAGTTACCTAAATCTGACTATGCTACACTACCCAACACACAGCAATTCTTAAAACCTGTTAAAAAAAGCATATACATTGTATATGTCATCCACATATATGGGGGTTTTTATGAAGCCTTGATGTTCTTTGCTCACCCCACAAGCTTTGACATCCTTGGCCAGCCAGGATAGTAGAGTTTATTTTCCTCTCCTTTTAGCCTTGCCTCAGAACAACCTGGTGGTGGACTTTTCTTTGGTATTTACACCTACCTTTGCTGTCCAGTTGAACCTCACTTCCTCCTGGAATTTCTGTGGGAAGTCTGGAGTTCATGTTTTCTGCTCTCTAGACTACACAAGATCCTTTGGTTAGAATTGAAATTTTTATCGTAGTCCATTTTAGAATATTTAGAACAGCTGGTAATTTGTTATCTCCGCAGTTCTGCGGAGAAGGACTTTTGGGTGCTGATTGGTGAGAAGCTTGACGTGAGCCAGCAATGGGCCAACTGTGACCTGCGCTGTGCCAAAAGAAGCGTGGTCAGCAGG
>VWPV01022213.1:0-34864 GCA_013389885.1 Geococcyx californianus
AAATCATTCTATGATTCTGTTGTGCTGGCCCAAGTAGTGCCCCCCACCCTCAAGAACACTGCAGGAGTCAAGGCAGAGATGCAGTGCCTCCTTGCAGCCCTCACAGTCTGACCCCCTCCTCCAGCATGGTGGCATCCCCTCACCGTGTCCTGGCAACATCCATGGCCCTGGAGCATTGAGGAGGGAGGCAAGGCAAGGCTGGAGGTGTGTGAGCTGCCAAAAGCTAGCGACATCCAGGAAGTTTTTTGCTGTGGTGCCAGAAATAGAAAATACGCCTAATGACTCGATCCTGCACTCTGATCACAAAAGCTGACTTTTCTTAATTCAACTTTTCCCTCCTTTCTTCCTCATTAGGCTCATCTTTGAAAAGGGGAACAAACCGCAGGCAAACCAAAACAACGGCTGCCACAAATATGCTGAAAGGCAAGCGTAGAACCTCACCCCTTGCAGCCAAGAGCTAATGAGAGGTCAAGAGGAAGCAGAACCAGAATACACCCTTCCTCACGATTTGATGGGAATATAAAAAAACAGGTCATTAAAAACAAAGCATTGGTGCCCATGCCTCTCCGACCTGTCATTTTATCAGATTGGCGAGCTGTGGCCCAGACTGGGAAGAAAGAGAGAAGTGAATGTGCTAAACTGCTGTTGCCTGTTCTCCTGATCAGCACTTGTGGCAACCCAGTGGCAACACACAAGAATCTGCCTTACAGACTGATCTTCTGCCTGTTCTCCTCATCTCTGGTACCAGAGGTCTTCCATGGGAAGAGACATCCTAATTGGACTGGATGACCTTAGAGGTCACCCAGGGAGGTAGAATAGGGTCTTGAGCAGCCTGGTCTGGTGGGAGGTGTCCCTGCCCATGGCAGAGGGGTTGGAACTGGATGATCTTTAAAGTCCCTTCTAACTCAAACCATTCTATGATTTACCAGCCTTACTGATCCTATGATTCTAATTTTGAGTTTTAAGGACAAGATGGAGACCATACCAGAGCTCAGGCAAAGAGGAAGTGTAAGTGAGTGGAAATTTTCTCCACTGCAGACTCAGCTGGACGGATAACAGTCAGAGGTCAGCTGGATTCAGAAATGCCTCAGGAGTATTGCAGAAGTATTGAGAGAAAGGAATGAGGATGGAGGAGGAAGACTGATATTGCAAGTGAATTTCTCACCACACAAGGGAGGTTGTTTTGTGGCAGAACACAATACTGCACGAGCACAAGTCTTTAAGGGCACTGAAAGGCTCCATCTTGATGACAGCAGTAGTGTATTAACAGTGTATAGTAGGGAGAGCATGCTGGCAAGACAGTAACATTTCCGTCTCTGTGGGTCCCAGATGAAGTCAGTCACCCATGGGATGATGCTCTCCAGAATAGCCATAGGTGTCTAGCAGAAAAATGGGCTTGAAGGGAACCTTCATCTCCTGCATCCCCAGGGGGAATTTGGCTGCAATGATTCAATTTGCATCAAATCCATGACTGCAATTTTTTTTTGAGAAGGCTGGCAAGTGACGGCATTAGCCTTGCTTGTGTGGGTGATTTCAGCTCTAGGAGTATAAACCCTATTAGGAATGGGCAGCAATCACTGATTCATTTCCCCCAGCCAGCAAATATCCATCACAGAAGAGTTGGTTGGTGCTAATGGGAAGAAAACATCACTAGTTTGGACGTCTTACACCAGCAAGGCATTATCCCTTTTCTTTAAATATTATCCTCAGAGCAATTTGAAGACAGCCAACACTTCTCCATGTTAATTTACTAAAACTAAAGGCTTATGGACTCATTCAGAGTGCAAATGCTCATGAACATCAGACCACAAACCTGGAGGCAGAGTAACATCCCCGTGCACAAAGAGACAGCTGCAATACCACAGCTCCCCTGTCCTGTGACAAACAGTGTTTGCCACGCTGAGTACTCCTAAACAGAGACACACGCCCGCAGCCTCCCTGGAGGTGTCTGCTTCTCTATTGAAGCCCTGCAAAGATATTTGGGGGGGGAATTTTAGCTTTGGCTTTCAATCTTTGTGTGAGCAAAGACGAGATTTTGCTCTTCTTTCCCAGGCTAACCTCACAGCAGAATGATGCAGGAGGCTATTGTTTCAGCGTGTGTTAGTTACAAGATGCAATAGCATGCTTTTACCTCCTTCCACCCTAGCACAGCCCTATCTGTGCCTCCTCCCAAATGAGCCCTTGTTTCCAAATCCGTGTGGTTCTGGGTTTGTGGACCCAGGCAGAAGTCTATTTTTTCTTAAATGCTTTTTTAATGGTATTATGTACTTTGATGGCACCAGACTGAGGCTGTTGGCTTAGATGTAGTAGCCAGGCACCTCATGATTTTTAATTTATTTAGCCATCATATCCTCTCCAAAAGGTAAAAACTCCAAACTTTTGTCTCTGTTTTATGTAAAAGGAACTGAGGATTAGAAAAATTATGTGATATGCTGGAGGCCAAACAGAGAGGCTGTGGTAGGGGAGAAATTTGATTGTGGGTCTCAAATTAGCACCCTAACCATTGTTCTTTGTGTAGTGTTTTCTCTTTGCTTTGCATACTGAGAAATGCTGGACAAGTTCCCTTGGGATAAGGAGTAATTTTTAGCCCAGTTTCTTGCAGAAATGAAGCTCTTGTAATCATGTTTTTTATCTTCCTATCAGCTGTTCATGATACGGTTTGAAGCCACTGGCCAATTTCAACTGAACCCAGCAACAAGGAAGTGATCTTCCAGCAAAGCACTTTGGATAAGCTCCATGATGAGCTTATTTAAGGGAGGGAAGAGAGGGATAAAGCAGAGCGTGCCCCTGTGTGCCTGTGGGCCTGGGCACCACTCCTGGCATAGCATGTGATGCTTCCTGCCTCTCTTCAGGGCGAGAAAGCAATTGAGCTCAGGGCACAACATGCGGGGCTGATGAGGCTGGGAAGGAGCTGAGCACACTGCAGGGATGTCCTGAGTGGGCAGGGACCCCAGGCATGAATGTGGCAGAGATGGTTCATCCCACTGCTGGCAGAGCAACTTCTGCTCTCCACACTTCCTAACCTCTGCCAGCTGCTCCTCTGGGAAAGCAGCCTATTAATGTACTGCAATGAGTTAACCTTAAATGGTCTAAAAATCCAAACCTCTGCATGCAAATGAATTCTGGTGGAATAAGCAAGATCAAACACCACCCAGCCACAACCAAGCCCTTGGCTCAGCTTGTTTGCTAACTGAGACGCTTCTGTGTTTGTGACTGAAGCCAAGGTGGGCTCCATGGTAATATGCTTAGCCCTGTGATGATTTACACCTCCGTAGCCCGTGCTGCTATCTTGTCAGGTGCAGGTTTTGAAGCAAAACATTGTCCTGTGTGGTGTTTTAGGTTTTAGTTGCGGAGATTTGTGACATTGCCCTGTTTTTTTCTTCTTGGGCAGCACCAAATGTGGATGCTATGGATAAGAACCTACAGAGTGGGGCAGCTCTGACCTGCCAGCCAAAGATAGGATGTGAAAAGGCACTCCTCCATAATTTCTGGGTGACCCCAGTTCACATCCAAAGAGCTGTGCCTACGTGTTTGTTGCTACAGAAAGAAGTAACTCTGCCAATCCCTTTTCTAAGAGTAATTATAAAGACTTCCCACTCAGTCGCTATTATGCGATCTGTTTTTTACCATGTGGCTATTGCTGATAAATGATTCTCTGGCTCCTTGCACGTGAGTCTTTTGACATTTGGTTAACTCCTTCTCACTGAGTTACAGAGCTGAGTTAACGGTCACAGAGCCGAGCTTTCACTGTCGCCCTTTCCCTAGAAGATCACCAAAAGGTCATCTCTTTTTCCCCCCTTTGGGATTATAGTCCCTTTCACACCCTTTCAAGCCAGGCTCCACAAACAAAGTGCTCCTTTGAGCCAACCAGTCCTGAAATCCGATGCCCTTGTTCATTTTGCACTGCTGGTGGCATGGAGGAAAAAGACAAAGTGACATTTCTATCATCGGCCACAAGGCAAACGGTTTAAGACCATGATATTTATTTCTTCCTTGAGTGCTCTGAGGCCTCAGATCTGAAAAAAAATTACAGTCACTGGCAATCACCATTTCCAGCAATCAGACTATAGCAAGTGGGAAGAGGAACAAGTGCTGGTACAAATACTCAGGGACTAATCGTAATAACAGGATCCGCCCAGAAGAGATGCCTCACGTGGAACAGCAACAAACAAATGCCTTACAACTTGCACTGGTGTCAAGAAACGTAAAACTTTTTGCCAGATAAGGATTGTTTGCTCTCTCTTAGGGGTTTCTGGCAGCCCTGCTCCTTGGATTATTTGCTGAAATGCATTTGGCTTTTTTTCAGTTTGCGATCTTAAAGGCAAAGCGATTGAATTTCATCCTCATCTCCTACAAAAGAGTAATTCTGGGCAGCATGAATTTCCACAACTGAGAAGGCAAAGGAGGGTGGTAGCAATGGCATGGTTGCCCTAGGTGATAAATGTGGAGACTGAAGGTGTCTGCTGCTACCAGCATGCTGCCTGGCCTAGGTTGTGCTACTAGTTCTTGACAAGACCATGCCTCTCCAGTCTGCAAACTCTTTAGCATGAGGCTATATTTTGCTGTATGGTTTCAGACCCCCCCTCATGGCTTCTATCACTTCCTCCAAGAACAACTGAAATATAAATAATAGTAAGTCAGTGGTGGTTTGTCAGAAGAAGGGTGAAGGAAAATTTGAGCAACAATTTGGTATAGCAGAAACAGAGAGTTTCTATGTAAATTTGATAAAAAACCTACCATGCAGTCAAGAAAAAGCAAAAGCAGAATTGGCTTCAGAGGCATTTCTGCAAGGAAGGCAGAAGAGATCTCTAATAGCAATTGCATATAAGCAGTGGAGGGTACTGGGCATCCTGATGGCGCTGGATGCTTTTGTCCTGAATCACCTGTTCTGGGTGTGACGGCAAATCCCTTCTTGTGAAGTAAGTTCTGCCTGGGAGCTTTCTGGTGTTTACCCCTCAGGAGCAATGGCAAACAGAAAAGGAGAATGTCATCTGACTTTGTTTTTCTAGCTCTTGCCATTGCTTGAGTTCAGGTTAGCCTGCACCCTCCAGGTTGCAGAGTGGTCAGTACCTGCCAGCTCTCCCTGTGATGGACCATGAGCCAACAAGTCATAACAATTCAGCCTCGGAAACCAAATAAACTAGAGTATTGTTTGGGGTTTATTTTGCCAATGTGCAGAATTGGCCAAAACGGAGATGAAAGAGAAGTCAAAAGGAATTTATCTCTGTAAGTGATGCAACAACAGGAGCTGGAAGGACCCTGGAAAGATGCTGGATGCACAGATTTGGGTGCAGCAGCCCTCCTTTGGGGGTGCACAGAGCTCTTGCTGTGGTCAGGGAGAAGCAGATGTCCTCCTGAGAGGCAGTTTGCTCCTTTCTTCCCAGGGCAGGGCTGAGTTTTGCTCTTCACAGTTAAGAATGTTAATTTGGTCTTGCAAACATAATTATCACAATATTAGGGGGAAAAAAAGGCTGGAGGAAAGTGAAACACACTTCCCTCTCCTCCTCACACAGCTCAGCACCCCTGAGCTGTCTGTCCCCTACCACCCCTCTGCAGGCCCCAGTTTGCGGTGTTGCAGATACCTACAATGTATTTCTCCCTGCTTAACTCAGCTCAGGTCAAACCGACCCACCTCCCCACTTCTCTTATCCTGCTGCTTCCCCATCTTGTGTGCCCCTTGCATCTTGCCTGGCTGCAGTCCTGGCCTACTGGGAGCTCGCAAGGGAGGGTGGAGAAGTACCATGGGGAAAGCAGGGGCAGCAGAATGCAGCAAAGGGGAATTTCTCATTTGACACTTGAGTATAGTTTCCAAATCCTCTAAAATGGAGCTATGCCTGCACATCAGAGAAAGAAGCCCCAGTCCCATGGGGAGGTGAGGGAGAAAACAAGACCAGCATGTGTTTCCCCAGCCTTGCCAGCTTCAGTCCTTACTGCAGAGCCTCTCCAGACTTGAGTTTCAGCACCTCCATGTCACATTACTTACCAATCGCAGTGTCTCCAGGCACATCAGTCTCTCCCAGCTGTGTCCTAGGCAATAATCACAGCCAAAGCAAGGCTATGTTGAGAAACACCGTCTTTGTTCAAAGGCCCAACCGGCACTGCAGCAGCCATGTGCTTGGGCATAACAGGGATGTGGCTTAGAGTCACTTTATCAGCACAGGAGGGAAGAAAAATGGTACACTGTTGTGTTTTGTCTAGCGGTCGCAGTCTGGAGGGGTTTTATTTTGTTGTTTCTGTTCATTCCAGATGAGTCTTCACCTCCATCAGCTTCTGGAGTAACCTCTTGTGCTGCTGATGCTAGCCGTGTCCAGCATCCAGAGAGGAGGAAAAGACCCAGTGCTGCAGCACTGCAGTGCCATGTGGGTCTGAGCCCCAGGACTCTGACCTAGGGCTGGGAGCTGATTAAAGTGTTTAATGCTCTCAGTAGCTCTGGGGCTGAAGGAGGAATCCTGGGGAAATGCAGGAAGGTTTCATCAGACTGGATGTGGCCAAATCCTGAAGCCCATGTTCTCCTTGTTACACGAAGACCAAGTCACAGTGAACTCTTGCCCATACCTGCAGCTTGGCTGCGTAGCCTCAAAGCCACTCAGTGAGTGGTGTGCTCTCAGCCTGCAGTCAGAGGGATGTGGAGAGTCACTGGGGCATCAGTGGGTGAGAAAGTGGTGAAAGGATGAACAGCACACAGTGTGAGCAACCACAGGAAGCACACTACGGCTACTGTGAAGCATCACTTAACTCTTCGGTTCATGCTGTAGGGGACTGAAGTTCTCACTAGCAGCACAAGGAGCAGGAGGGGTTTGCCTTGGGGCACCCAGGAAGCAATCCTTCGCATTTTCTGTAGGAGTTGGTGCTGCTACTTAGGACCAGGTGGTGTAACCGCAGCTGGTGTTTTTTCTCTGGCTGCCTGTTGCATGGAGATGGCCCCAACACCTCTGAATTGTGACTTTTCTTCACATGAGTCAAGGGTGAGGAAGCCACATTAAATCACACCTGCTCCCATCCACTTGGAGAATTGTTCCTCAGACAGCATTTTTCCGGAGTTTGCTTTGAAATATTCCCCATGGCATGTTCCCCATCACAGCCTCCCTGAATCCACGTCCTTGCCTCAGCAGTCTCAGGTAAGGTGCCAGTCCAGCTACATATTCTGCTTTCCCTTGTCTTCCCCTCTTAACTGTTGATGCTGATATAAGGCTCCCTCAATTTGCCATAATCTTCAGCATCTTTTCTTGTCTCATAGGGATTGCATCTATTGAAAAGCCACAGACTGGACTTCAATGCACCCAGCCATGCAGAACCATGGCGAGTGGGTATGGGGAGGGGATGAGAGTAGGGCCAGGAGCACTGTAGCTGCTCATGAGTACAGCCCCATATGAGGAGAGGCAGGTTCCCATTGTGGCCAACTTCTGGGGGCACAGCAGGTGCTGCTGCACTTGCTTTCCCTCATCCAGCCTCTGACACAGGCAAAGGTGCAGTGGGATTTGCAGCTGAACGAGTTAAAAGGGTGCTCAGTAAACATGCTTCCACTAGGGCTGAATCAATTTTCCCAGACCCTGTGACTGATACAAGCATGTCCAGCCATGGAATTGTAAAGAAAACAGGCTTGAAACCAATTTCATTGCGATCACTGTTGGCTGCATGCATTGATAAGGCCTTTGATAACATTGCAGAGAGGAGCTATTGGTGTTGGACAGAGCTGTTGCAAAGGTACAGCTCCCTCAGTGCTGGCAGAGGGGAGCTGCAGGCATGTACCACCAAGCACTGAGAGCACCCCAAAATATCCCTTGCAAGTACTGAGCAGGCAGAGCAGCATTGCATCCCATGGCTGAGTTGGGGCAGCAGTCAGGACAAGGAGAGAGACCTCAGTCTATCCCACACCATGGTGCAAGCTGCTTGCCTCATCCTTGTTTGCACCTGGGTTACATTGAGTCACTCATGGCTCCTCCACCCCAGGAGAGGATGGGGATGTGGCGCAAAGGGACATCCTAGAAGTACAACAGCTGCCTTTCCCTTCAAAGGGGACCTCAAGCAGGGGGATGTCATCTACATGTGGCAACTGGCAACTGCAACACATGTGCCATTTGCTCTGCTCTTGTGTCCTCTCAGCCCCTCGTCTTATTTTACTGCTCTTTTCTGAAGTAGCTGTGAGATGCAGATGCTTATCAAAGCATCCCAGAGAGAACCACTCAGACTGTCTCGGAAGGGAGGATGGGTGCAGGGGGAAAGGCCAGCGGGATTGCCCTCTGTAAGTCTGCCCTGACCCTGCAGCCTTTTATTTGCCCAAATTTGGCTGCGTTGGCTTAACTGTGATGGTTGCCCTGGCTTCAGTGACTGAACCACACATCTAGGGTGTGAATCATATCAGCTCTCCCAGACTCATTAATCTAACTAAATTATTAAACCCTACTCAGGGTGACAGCTTATCTCAGGGTTAATGTGGTTATGCTGCAGTGAGCTGCTCGCTCTGCCTGGTCCAGCATGCACTGGCAGAGACCCGTGGTCCATATCTGTGCAGCAGCTCCACACTCCCCTCCAGATCACTGGGGAGCTGTGAGCAGACATAGAGCCCTCAAGTGAGATTTACTTATCTTCCAAGCTAGGACAGATTCCCAATAGTCCAGAAATGCAAAATAAGGAAAACATCATGAATGCAAAATGAGACCTGGAATGGAAATGACATCTAAAGGTCTGATCACATCTGAGCCACCTGCAGTTGAGCGTGCTTAAAAGGTAACTGAGCCCAACTAGCTGTCACCACCAGCCTCCTGGCCAGCAGGCTCAGTCTTCTCCTCAGCACTTTCAAAATTACTGGCTTAGCCTCTCAGTACCCCATTTTGCTCAAGGGGCTCAGGTTAATTGTGACCATTTCATCAGCCAGCCTTTGCTCGCCCAGCTCTGTTGCCCATGGTGGTGCAGGCAGGGTGGCCATAAGCAGCACTGTCCCAGCCAGGGGAGAGGGAGGAAGTGGTGGCTTTTTAATGGGGAGCAGCTGCCAACAGATCAAGTCCTGTGAGTCAGTTAGGGTTGCGAAGGAGGCTTCAGTAGGTCTGTGTGCTCCAAAGTGCTACACAGGGCTCATGTGTAGATAAATCACCCAAATTAAATGTCACCTCCGTAGGAGAAACGTCTAAAAAGGTGCTGCTACTAGCTCTGGCTAATTCCCACAGGACACCTGTCCAGGAAGTCCTGCATCCCAAGCCAGCTCCCTGGTGGGGATCAGCTGGGGGGGGTCAGGACAGCAGAAAGCACTCTGTGCAACTCTGAGTGCAACATGCTCCAGCACCATTGGGCTGCCACAGGGCCAGGAATACACAGAGGCACTTTCCAGGCCTGAGGTCCAGTCTCCAAAAGTTCCCAAGTTTTCAGAGGGCCACATGCTCCCATTGGTGGTGTTCCTACCCTCTGTGGAGAAGGGCTTTAAGGCTGCACCACAGAGGCACGTACATGGGGAGCACAGCCAGTGTGCTTACGGAGTGTTAGAATGAGAGGGGGCCCGTATTGTCTCCACATGCAGTGCTGTGTAACTTTAGCTCCGGGCCATTCCTATTTGTCTTTGGTTCTTGCATGTTGTGAATAGATATTAGCTCAAGCTCAATGGGCTCCACTCAGGTCTTGGAACCAGATGATTCAAGCTGGGATTTGTTCCATATCTCAGGTTTCACATGTTTTCTTTAGTTGATTTTAGTTGTGGTGTTTTCATTTTAGTTTGGTGAGATGTTCTACCCAGCTGCCATTCCTTTGCAGCTGTAAATATCCCAAATAAACCCCATTCCTAGATTATACAAGGGTGAAGAGGAAGTTCCCTACGACATAACAGGTTAGGTTTTTATTGCAGCTCTTCATCTGGAAAGCCGTTAGGAATGTGTACACAGAAAACGTCTGGCGCTAGTCTGGAAAACAATGTCAGCAGAGCCCTAAAGAGAGGAGCATAACATGGCTAAACAAAGCCTGGATTGAGTTCAGTTTACCTTTATTTCCACCTTGAACCAACAAACCTCTTCTCTGAATGCAGAGGAACTCAGTGCCTGCTGGGGACAGGAAACAAAGTTCTCCTTGCTTTCCTAGCTGCCTGATTTCTTTGTGGGTCAGGCCTGACAGGCTGCAGTAACCCATGGACTATTTTATACATCCTGAACCACAAGAGGCCAGGAAAAGGCCGGCAGCCAAAAATTAGGTGGTCTGGTCCTGTATGGACCTGTCAAACCTTGTGCAATTAATTCCCATTTCCTACTGCTTCCTGCCCTGACCGCCATTTGTCTTCACCAGCTGCAGCAGTTGTGTTTGGGTCAAAGAGCAGGAGAGAGGCCGGCAGATATCTCCAAGGGAGGAGAGGGGCTGTATTTGGAGGACTTATCACCACTCCAAAACAACACCTTTTCCATCTGCAGGTTGGCATTGGGTGCCCTCCTGCCTGGCAAAATGTCTTGTGCCTGGGAGACGCGGATGCTCGGGAGAGCTATTAACTCCTTCCCTCAGCTGCTGTCTTGTGCCGGGGATGGAACTGCTCTGTCCTTGCTTGCTGTCGAGTGGAAAACACTACTACCCAAATTGTGTGTGCCCTCTATAGCATCGTAGAATCAAATCATACAATGCTTTGGCTTGGAAGGGACAATTACAGATCATCTAGTCCAGCAGGGACATCTTTAACTCAATCAGGTTGCTCACATCCCTGTCCAACCTGACCTTGAATATTTCCAGGGATGGGGTCACCACTACCTCCCTGGGCATAGAATCCACCTGTTTAAGTGTTTCACCATCCTCATTTTAAAAAATTACTTCCTTATATCCAGTGTAAATCTCCCCTCCCTTAGTTTAAAGCCATTATTCCTTTTTCTGTCACAACAGGCCTTGCTAAAAAGTCTCTCCCCAGCTTTCCTGTAGCCCCTTTAAGTACTGGAAGGCCCCTATAAGGTCTCCCCACAGCCTTCTCTTCTCCAGGTTGAACAACCCCAACTCTCTCAGCCTGTCCTTGTAGGAGAGAGGCTCCAGTCCTCTGAGCGTTTTCATGGCCCTTCCTACAGAGAGACAGCAGCATCACTTCTCAGCCCCACATCACTGTGTGGGATCTACATCCCATCCTGGAGTCTGCCAACAACTTGTACAGACACGTATGGGTGTTACTGGCTCTAGAAGACCTTTAAGAGGGACTGGTTGGACAGGCCGCTCCTGCTTTTTTGCTAACTCCCCCTCCCAGACTATTTTCAGGCAACTTGCCATGGGCTGCTCCATCTCACAGGTGCTCCGGTGCTGAGTTTCCCTGGGCTGCTTACAACCTGTCAGCCATGGGCCAAACCACCCAGTGAATTATTGCTCTCCTTGCTGCTGGGTTGTTTTAACATCATCCAGAGTGATAACTGAAATGTCACAGCCCTGGGGGAGTGAAGGATGGTCCCATCCCCAGGGGCCAACCCAGAACCACCCATGTGATGGCACTCAGCTTGGGAAGTCATGGTTGGAGTAGAGGAAAGTGCATTTCTGGGTTTCTGAGGTGTATGCGGTCCCCTGTTTGCCTCCCCTCACTGCCACATGGAAGAAAACCCTCGCAAGGAGAGCTCTGAGCAATGAGGGCTCTGCATCCCTCCCATGCCTGCGGTGCCCTTGTCAGCCTGCTGGATCCCAGCTGATGGATAGCTGCAGGCAGTAAATTTGAGCACAGTCTTGATGCCAATTTAAATAAATAAATGAGTCTGAACGCTTTGCCTTGCAGAATGGCATCTCATTCAGCCATTCAATCATCAAATACCTCTGGGATTCTTTGGGTCTCAATTTGCAGAACTATTTCCCTTTCGAGTGCTCTTTTATTTTTATTTTTGCTTTTTAAACTTGATTTCTCTGTAAGAACAATCCTTTCAGGTGAAAAGGGGCAGGTTTTAAATGTTGGTGGAGCTTTTCTCCAGATTTAAGAGGGATCGGTGGACTCTACTTAAAAAGGTCTTCTCCAGCCCCTGCTTGCCTGGCTGTGGCTGATGGGGATGCAGAGGGATGTTCCTGTGGTTCAGACTCAGTTTGGGTCCCCCGAGGCTGCCAGATCACTCACATGAAGCCTGTTGCTCACAGCCAATGCTGAAGCAGAAGTCTTGGTGCCGAGTGGAAGCGCTTGCCCACCTGACACCAAGCAACTGCTGTGGGAGCTACTGCTGGCCAGGGCTGCAGCCCCCTCCCCAGCCCTTCAGATGGGTCTCAGGAACTCAAGGGTGGAAGGAAAATGTATGCATCTAAAATACCACAGATGCCTTAAGGACAGAACAAGCTCAGACCTGGTGAAGTTTCCTTTAGCATCAGTGGGAAGGGGGAAATCACTGAGCTGGGGAGGAGGGTGAGGAGGAGACTTTCCCCAGCTACATCCCCTCTGCTCTGCCCCTGGAAGCTTCAGGCCTTGGGGGTTGCAAAAAACCGCCTGGAGAAGCTCCACAAGGCATTTCAGAAGTTGGAAGAGCAGAAAACAAGTGGAAAGAAGCTGGTATTATCTTCTTTTTATTTTAAGACAAACACAAGAATATTAAGAGATCTGATTCATAGTGTTTGAACACCTGGGAGTGATACACAGCAGAGCCTTCTCAGAAGCACGAGATTTTCCCTGTGTGTGATCTAAAACAAATGTCTTCTTAGCCAATTGCTAATCAAGGCCTTATGGATCAGTGAATAAATATAGAAGCTTAGTTAAATTAGCAAGATTCATGCTGTTGGTGGTGGTGATGGTGGTTTTATGGCTGCTTCATTCCACCCACATATACTGTTACACAGATTATCCTCTCCCGCCTTTAGGTATCGGCTTAATGCAGTGGCCAGGTATGATGTTTTGAAGGTATCTGGAAAGAAACAATGATGTCTGGGGGCAGAATACGCATGCATGCTCAGAGTCCTTTGAAATAGCTGAGAGTATCTCTTCGAGCCTAGTTTCCCTTTGCTGGCACTTGCACGCTTGTGCTTTTGCACCATACTTTTGCGGTGCTCTGGTAAGGCTGCAGTGGCATTTTGCACTGGTGTAGGAGGAATGTGGCAAGCAGAGAGTTGGAGCTGGTGGCCTTTATAAGGTCATCTAGTCTCTCTTTAGCAGCAGTCACCGCGGTCAAAATTTTGCGCATCAGCCAGACCGTAAATAAATGGTTTGGCCTCATGTTTTAGACACATTTAGTAAATGTGGTGCAAAGTCTGCTGCATTGCTTCAGCTCCTCCACCTTCCTGCCCGCTCCCTGCTAGCCCCAGCTGCCTTCCCAGTGCTGCGGGTAACAGAGAATTGACTGTATCCCCATTGCTGATGCTCTCCAGAAAGAGCAGGTCAATGCCATAGGGAGAATATGCTCCCCGTGGGGCAAATCTCCTCTGGTCTCTCTCATTTCCAGCCAGCCTGTGCGCTCAGCATAGCTGGAGCTGGTGGGAGTGAAAGCGTCTCTCTGACATGCCTTGGTTAGCAAACTATGGCACTTGCTCCCTCGTGGGAATGCCACTGCTGCTGGAATAATAAACTAGAAGTATCTGGGGATTTGAGAGGAGAGCAAGGAAGCTGGGGATGAGCAAAACATTGCTGTGCATCTCTGAAAACAGACAGAGCCAGTGCATGGGAGCTGAGTTCAGGAGACTGGGGAGCCCTGCCCTTGGCTCTGTAGAAACAGGGATGCCACTAATGGGGTGGTTCGTACATCTTTCCTGGGATATCAGTTGTTAGGGGATGGAATCAACTTTATAGTTCTCAACCTACCAAGCCCATGTTAGCAACACCACAGTCCTCCTCAGCTGCCATCTGCCAGACAAGCACCAGCTCTCAGAGCCTTTTGATGGCGGGAAGATCTGGGCATCTTGGCCACTGCCACAAATGGTCAGGACCAAGGCAAGCAGGGCAGGAAGTCTCAGGCCCTTCTCTGCTTTCTGTGCCTGCCCTATCCCTTTCTACCCTCCTCTCTTCAGCCCTTTCTACCCTTAGAGTAGCAAAATCCTGTTTTGCCCACATAGCCACCCTGTCATCGCCCATGCTGGCTCCTCTCTGGTTTCCCCAGTCCTTGGAGATGTGTATCTCACTCTGCTTCCTCATGCCACTGGTCTCTGCAAGGTACCAGCTTGGCAAGGCTGAGCAGAGTTTGCTGTGTCTTGCTCATCTTTCCCAGGCTTCCTTGTACTTCTCCAGCCTGCCGTCCACGTACAACCCCCACAGCAGGAATGGATCCAAAACCAAGCACCGCAAGCAGCTCGGCTGCTCACAAGTCCATCCACTGCATTCACTGAGCCCAGCTGGGGAACTGATCTGGCTGAAAAGAAATCCTTTTTTTATTTTTTAATTTCTTCTTTTCCCTTGGGTTATTTTTTAATCCTGCTCAGCTCCTCGACCTGCTTTCCGCTGGTTACTCCAAAAAAGCTGAAGGGCAGCCTGGGGGCAGGCAGGAGGACAAGGGTGCTGCAGAGTTCAGGCCAGCAGCAATAAAGCTGAAACATCAGTGGTCTGAGCTGAGTCCAAACACCAAACTCCAGAGCTGCTTCCTTCCCCTCTTCCCCACAGACCAGAAGCAGCACCTTCCCACAGAAGGGATGGTGCCCAGGGAGTCTGGCGGCTCCCAGCTAGCAGGAGCTGGCTTAAAGAAGAGATTCCCTCCTCTTCGCCACTGCAACCCTTCAAAATATGTTTACATACCAGACAGGAATAAAAAGTCAGAATTTTGTTGGTGTTTGGCCTGCGAATAGTTCCAATTTGAAAACACTTTTGTGACTTGTTTTTTTGACTGTGCTAGCAGAGATACATGGAGGGACTGAAACAGGCACAGAGCACTTCACAGATCAGGCTGCTTGGACAGCCCAGTTCTGCAGGGCTTTCTCACTGGAGGCTGTCCGATGCCGTGCATCCCAGCAAATCCTTTTGGTTTTGATGCCCATTATATTTTCCTGATGTTCTGGTGAGTTGTCCCCAACAAGTCTACATGCCATAGCTCTCTTTTGTGCTGCCTCCTGGCCATGCCCCTACCCTGGATGATCTGCTTAATGTGGATTAATGAACGTGCCTTCTAATGAGGTCATCAAGACCCCAGCATTGCTGCCTGGGGTAGTTTCTGCAGTGACACTGATGCAGCTCGTGCCTCAGAGATATTTTCCAGCATGGGGACTTCACCATCCCCGGATGAGCCTGGAGCTGCTCCCTTTTACATCTTCCTTTGAACTCATTAGTGAAGATGCCAAGACTTGACTAGATATTTAGTTCCCTGGCACTTCCTTAGGCCTCTGTGCCCTAAATAGCACTCAGCAGTCATTTATCATTGCAGTTTGGGTTCTGCAGGCAGCATGCTTTCACACAGCTGTATTTATAGCCATGCCAATTTTCCTTTTTTCTTTTTTGCAGAAATACAGAAATACTTATATTCTCTGTTGAAATTTCCTGTTGAAGCTCCTATGGTTCAATAAACATCAGGCACCTCTCAAAAAAGTTCATCATAGAATCATAGAGTTGTTTGGGCTGGAAGGGACATTAAAGATCACCCAGTTCCAACCCCCCTGCCATGGGCAGGGACACCTCCCACTGGATCACGTTGCTCAAAACCTCATCCAGCCTGGCCTTGAACACTTTTAGGGAAGGAGCATCCATGACTTGTCTGGGCAACCTGTGCCACTGCCTCACCACACTCACAGGAAAAAATTTCTTCCTGACATTTAGCCTAAATCTACCCTCTTTCCACTTAAACAATATCAACATATTCTTCTCTCATCCCTTGATCTCTGCTAGCTGTGGCCTTTGCTCTTCTTGAAACTACCCTCACTTCTCTGCTACAGGCATGAAGCTGGCTTTCCCAGTGAATATGGAGTCTGGAAAACACTTGGACCTCACATGTCTCCTCTGTCCCATGCCTCAGTTTGTGTCACAAGGTACTGGCCTCCCTGCGAGCCACAGCACTGGCATGAGTACAGCTGTGGGATGTGGGAGAGCCTGCGGCAAAAGGCTTGATGTGGCAACATGCCTCCCAGCTTCCCTGCGTGGGGGGTCCCTCTAAGTCATGTCCCCCCACTCTGCCAGCAGTGGGTTTGGCAAACACCCTGTGGAGCTGTCCCTTTCTCCAGGAATCACAGCCCAGCTCTAACATCCTGGTTCGCAAAATCAGTCTAATTAGAAGAGAGTGAAATTCTTCTCCTCCTGCTTGGAGAGCTGCAAGTCCCCAGCCTACTTAAAGCTCCGTAAAAGACCATTAGCACGACAGCGTGTCTCCCCAGAACTACGCATTTGCTCTCACGCTTGGCAGGCGGCCGACCAGATGTAGCCAGGCTGCCTGGAGGTGCCAAGCATAACAATTAACAGCCGCTTTGTGGTGGGGTTGGCAATGGCAGCTGCAAATCACAGGCACGTTTGGCCGCCCACCTTGCTTCCAGGCACAGCATACTCCTCTTGCGCCCTTCCAAGGGGCACTGCCAAGGGTCAAGGAGATGATAGTGAGGGTCCCTTGGTGCTAAATGGCCACAAGACTTCGGTGACTTACCAAAACCTATGGTGAAGGGCACCAGCTGATACGCAGCTCAGCTAAATCATCTAATATTGTACCTTCTTTCTGTCAATATGCTGTATCTGTTTGGGTTTTTTAATGCTGACTCAAGCTCCAGTTCTACGAACACGGAGTAACTTTACCCAGGTGAACAGCCCTGCAGAGTTCAGGAGGGATGCTGCCACATTCCTTGCTTGCAGCAGCAGGCACAAGCTGCTTTATTAGGTCTTAATTACTTCCTTGCTATCCAAAATTCTTAAATTTGCCACTACAGGCAGATAGAAATAAAAATGTCACACTTCTGCAGCTCAAATCTTTGCAGCCATGAATAATACACTCACACACTCATTTGCTAATGGATACACTTCTCCTCTAATTTCTTTCCCCCTCCAGACATTTGCAAAAGCTCTTTTCATTCCTATCACACCTTTAGTAAGCAGTAAGCCAGAGCAGTAAGCCATTCTGTGTTTTGTTGCTCTTATCTCTTCTATGAAAGCTTTTATTGACTGCATGTTGGTTTTGTCTCCTCACCTTTTCCATTTCTCATCTAGCCTTTTCTCTTGTTTTTTTTTTTGGTTGGTTTTTTTTGGGTTTTGTTTTTTTTTTCTGTTGTTGTTTCAAGACTTCAGATCTCTGAGAATTCCCCTCTGGAGTTATTTTGGATGCTTCTGACTGTGGCAGCTGAAAACTCCTGGAAGAACTAATGACAGGAGTAATAAGGAGAAGCAGAGTTGGCTCCAGAATATGTTGGGATGAGAAGAGAGTTCAGTAAATTATTTTACTACCTGGATGAAGAATTCATATCCAGAAGCTATTTTGCCTTAGTGCCTGACTCTTGTTTACATTTAAGAGCTGTGTTTTAGGGATGAGAACTAACACTGTTTCTCTGCATATTTCTTGCTGGAAACAGAGGGAAAAGCCTCTTTCCTTTTCATACAGCACGTGGCTCCAGGTAAAAAAATGCAGTCGGTCATGGGAGAACCGACTGGGGTCAGCCTCCATGCTGAAACAATGAGCCCATTCCAAGATGGGTTTGGTTTCTGCCCTCGCAGCCACCCATAGCAAACCTTTAACCAAGGCTAAACCAGGTGACCTGGACAGTTTACTCTGCTTTGCATAAAACTAGAGGCAGATGTGTCCCTCTCCTGGTGTGAGCATCTGGTACCCCGTACAGGGGGCTGTACAGCAGGTCTAGGGTGGAGATTTGGTCAAGACAAGGCACTGGGGGTCTCCTCCCTCACATGGTCCCCATCTGTGTAATGGCAATGTGCAATCACGCCCTCCATGGCCATGGGAGGGGGGTCCTGCTCAGCTGCCTCAGAGGTAAAGGATGCACCAGTTTTTTTGGCTGTTTTACTGAACAGGTGTGGAGCCAGAATAGGGGTTAAGTGACTTGGGCACTGATGAAGGCAGAAAGAACCGACAGTACACAAGCAAATGAGAGTGGCTACCTGTTTTGCTTTAGCTGCCAGTTGCCCTTGGCTTGAACAAGGGACTTTCCCAGTTGCTGATGCATGAAACCACTAACAGAGAGGCTTTGATCCCCATACTTTGAAAGGAGTCCTGAATTTTCCAGAGCAACCAACTCTCCTCAGAGGTCAAAGGTGGCTGTGTTTGCCCGGTTTCGCTTCGGTTGGGAGCTCTGCACTGAGTGTTCGGAAATGCCCAACTACCTCCAGGAGTCTCAGTTTTGGATGACTGCGCTTGTGGTTACTTTTGGAAACAACCTACAGCAGCTTCCCAAGACGTTTTGGTGGCTGTTGGATACCTTAGTGCTGTGATAACCAGAAGGGTGTCATGCAGAAGTGTTTTGTAGCACCTGAACAGAAAGGGGTGACTGTCATTCCAGAGCCCTCTGGCTCTTGGAGCCTTGCCTTTCCTTGCTCCTTTGGATACTGAAGCAGGTGTTTTGCTGAGGACCTTGTTCTGCAGAAAGGTATTGCTTCCCACCATAGCTTGTTTTTTGTAAGGCAGGGAAAAGCTCTTTGCCCAGCTCAGGCAATAACTGCAGAAGAAATGCAGCATTTCTAGGTCGCACTGTTCTTGAGAGTCGAGGCAAGAAGAGAAAGCAGGTTAGGAGACTCTCAAAACACCTAGCAGAGAGAGGGCCAGGTCCAAGCATTGCTTGGCCCAGAAGATCTAGTCCTCTCTTACAGGCCTTGGAAACACCTCATCCAGCCTGCTTCCTGTTGTTGGCAGGTCCCTTCTCACAGGGCTCCTGCTCTTGGCAGCCCAGTGAGCCCATGGTTAAGTTGCTGCTTTTATCTGGGGGAAGCAGAGAGGGAGAGATTCACCTCTGAGCAAGAATCCATAACACTGCGTCCATCCCATGTGCCCTGGCTCTCCAGAGCACTCCCAGGCTTTTTCTTTCCATGCTCTGCTGGAGTCTAATCCTGCATGCAGAAAATTCCTCATGCTTTTTGCGCTTATTCCTCCAGGGCATCTGTTTTCTCTTCCATTCTGTCTGGCTGTTCAACAGCCTGAACTCAGTTACTCTAATCCCTCCATCTTCAGTGATGTTCTCAGCTCCACATAATAAATATTAACAGCTTACATGTATCTTGGGGTTCTTATGCAAGGACTCCAAATAGCTTTATGGTTCATATGCACATGGGGCTCACTTTATTCACCAGCAAAATGCAGCCACCGATGAGAGAGCAGTTGTTTAGCAACCTACAGCAACAACACACAATAGTTAAGACGGGAAGTGAAGATAAATATCGTATCCATTTGAAACTCCAGGAGGGGATTGGAGTTGGCAGAACATAAGTACTTGTGCTGAATTTTAGCCAGAATACTCCGAATAGCATTCCTATGCTTACAGAAAGAGCTATAGGCTTTAAAATACCTAACCCATCCCTGGTGGTTTATGTATAACTCACGTTAACTGCGCTGATGTTTTAGGTGCCAGCAACGCTCTTAACCAGAGACAGGCGAGTCACTTGAGTAATGAACTATACAGGATTTACTCTGAACCTCTTCTTCAGAATTTCTAGGGAAGGAAAAGTCAGACTGTAAACAAACATCTATTAGTTATCAAAGTATTTAAATATTTTAGGCAGCTTCACACTTCAGCTATGCCCATCTCTGCCCTGTGATGACAGGAGGGCAATTGTGGCATTTTTTCAGTGGTGCCAGAAACCCTTCTATCTTCTAATGCTCTCAAAACCTTAATGTGGTGGAGGAAAAAAAGGGAGAGGGGAGAAGAACACATTCCTTCCTCTTCAGAGCATGGCTGCTGAGGGAGCAAAGACTCTGGTTGAGGGTGCTGTATTTCCCTTGAGTGGTCCAGGGAGCACTGGTGACATTGAGTGGCACTCACTCACTGTGCGCCTCTTCCCTATTGGAAAGTCCTGGTGTGTCAAAAGCAACCAAGTGCAAAGTAAGAGATGAAGGGAACACAAGTACTGCTGAAGCAAACCCAAGTCCTGGACAACTTGCCCACAGACCGTGTGCCTGAGCTGAACACTAACTCCTGGCCGTGACCCTTCCTGTCCGTCCTTGCGCTCTTTAAATATTTTGTTATAAATGGGCGTCCTGCTCAGCTAATGGAGAGCTTAAAATGAAAAAGTCATCAGAGATCCTTCAGCAGTAGAGACAGTTTTGTTTTCCCAAGATGTTTTCGTGGCTGTTGGACACCTTAGTGCTGTGGTAACCAGAAGGACTTCATGCAGAAGTGTTTCTGTAGCTCCTGAACAGAGAGGGCTGAGTGCCACTCCAGAGCCCTCTGGCTCTTGGAGCCTTGCCTTTCCTTGCTACCAGTCTTTTGGATACCAAAGCAGATTTAGGCGGCATCAAAGGGCTGCAGACCCCCGCACCCCAGGACAGTCTGGGATTTTCCAGGCCTCCCTCTGATGGCTTATTTCTGCCCCAGGCTGGGGTGGACATGACACTGTCAAACACTTCTTGGAAACTCCCCTGTCTCAGTGCTGCAGAAGCCCCTCTTCTTGTCCTATGACTGTGAGATGGGGGGAGCAGAAGGTACAGACATCAAGGGCTTCTCACCAACACCTGAGCCCCCTCCACCAGCACTGAGTGCTCTCCACCAGGCTGCTGGAAAGATTTCTCAGGGAAGAAGAAGCAAGGAGGGACAGAAAATTTGGGGTGGGAGGGATGATGGGGCATCTCCTGTCTCCTAACCAGGCACCTCCACCTGATGAGCTGGTAACAGTGGTTTGGGGAGGAGCAAGTATGCAAGTCAAGAGAAGGCTTTTGGGGATGGCTCAGGACAGAGGCACTGCTTTGACTCCAGAGCAATACAAGCTCCAGCTCTGTACTGAAAACAGTCCCAACATAGCCTCCTTTTTCAGTCAGCTCTTTCTGGGGGCCCTCAAAGGCAGCGGGGAGCGCACAAAACCCCATTCAAGTCTTTGCTGGCTTTTCTCCATGCCCCTGGCACGCAGCAAGGTGCAAATGGTTTTATTCCGCCCCATGAGCACCTGAAGTCTTTGCATCATCTTAAGCCTTGCTGAATCCTTAGCATATCACTCCAGCTCAGCTGCCTGCTCACCTCGCTGACTGCCCATGAGCACTGGGCCCAGGACCTTCTCCCAGCCTACCTCACCAGCCACAGCCTGAGCACCTCTAGGGACCCTCAGCCAGTGCCCACAGCTCGGGAACATGCGGGTTGTCCACACTAATCCCATTCTAGGGATAGATCTTCTCATTTCTACCCTTGTCTGGCAGGGAGATAGCTCTTGAAAAATAAGATTAGTTGCCTTTATAGCAGACTTATTCTGCATATTCATATCTTACTTCACCAGCTCCTCTCCAGCAGGCTTGTGGTGCAGAACTGCACTGTTTTTCTCTCTGCCTAGGACTCTGCATTTCTAGTGGTTTTGAATTTCACTACACTGCAAAAAGGCCCCTGCTCTTGTTTCTCCAGATCACTCTGGTTCTGTTCTCGTCCATCATTTTAAAGGGGCAGAGGAGAGGAGTTTTTTCCACTGTAGCTGCAGCCTGCATCTTCCCATTGCTCCCTAAGGACATTATTAAATATCAACATTCACTCGTGAGCCACCTTTCCCTGTACACAATGCTCAGCCTGTTTCTTTGACCTGGGCTCCTAAGCCCAGGCTCACTGTTTTCCTCATCTTTTTTTCCAGTGCCTGTACAAACTCAGCTCGGTGTGATCCACCCGCTCCTACCCACTTTATTTTTTCATACTTCATAAACCAGTAATTATGCCAAAGGATAAGTTTGTTTTGCGTGATCTGTGTTATATAAGTGCGTTTGGCAATTCTTAAACTTTTATCTGGAGCATCCACATGCTGGAATGTTTCCCATTGGAACGGTTCTTGGTATAAGTTAGCAAATACCGTAGATAAATGGGATGGGGAAAAGCACGAAAGACTTGTTTATACAGCTAACAAAATCCATGCCAGGTTAGGGAATGCAGAAAGGATAAAACTTTTCAACTCCCATTTTAGTCCATACCAGGATCACACCATATTATTAAACAGCCACACAACAACCTGGAGGAAAGGACCGCATTCCCAGGTCAAACAACAATTTGGAGTGGTCTGGAAAACAAGGTCAGGCTGGGCTCAGACACCTGACCTCCCTGCTCCTTGCAGGGCAGGTGATACAGGTGAGGGACTGCCAGCCCCTACCTTGGTCAGGCTTGGGGACAAAGCATCCAACCTCACACAGCTCCACTGCCTTTTCTTCCCTGTCACTCAATGCCACTTCCCTAGCAGAACTGGAAAGCTCTCAGTGGTAGGTGCCTGTGCCGGCGCGTTCAGCACACCTAGCCTTCCTGGGAACTACTGGAAGGCAGGAAAACAAGAGCTTCTGCAAGCAGCCCAACAGCCAAGAGCCCCATATGATTCACATGAAACCCCACAGGGCAAAGTCATGCCAGCGAGACCTGGAGGGGGCAGTGGCTGAGAGCCACCCACTTACATGCAAGAGATCCTTGTTGTGCCTTCCAAGGAACGCACGTTTCTCACTGCTCTGATCCTGCCCACGTATTTCTCAGTGAACTCGGATCTTGCCTTAAGGCACTGTGTGCTATTTGATTTATCCAAAGGGATAAATCCCCCTCCACTCCTTTCTAAGCCAGCACGCCGCAAGTGCCTTGAACCTGCAACACACCAGGGCTTGCCGGTGCACTGTGCACTGGCCTGATCTGTAGCATCCTCTGCTACTTCATCCTGACCTCCTCCTATTCCCCTTCTCCTTCTCGAGGTGACCAGACTGGAAGCAAAAATAAAACCAGAACAGAGTGCAGGCCGGTTCCCTCATTTGCCCTTTCTCTTGTGATCTCCTTTAGCCCTCGCCTGGCTTTGCTTGGTGCCTTATCACAACTCCCCACGAAGGAAACCAGGCATTGCAGCCCAGTGGTTGCCCCCGAGGCCTCCTTGTGTTTGCTGGAGAAGGGTTCCTTCCCCAGGGAGGCAGCGAGAGAAGCTGAAGGGGAAGACTAGAGCAGGGAGGGAAGAGGCTTGTTTGCCGCCTGCCGTCAGAAACATGAACTGAAGAGGATCTCTGCGATCCCGACGCCTCCACCAGCCACTCCAAGCCTCAGCGGATCTGATGCATAGCCAGCAGACCAACAGGACTCCCCCTCTCCTCGCTGCCTACATCTCTGCTTCAACAGGAGAGTGCACATCTGCATCCCCACTGGAAAATGGAAAAATAGCCCTGAAAAGAACTTTGAGGGGGCTGGTGGATGAGAAGCTCAACATGAGCCAGCAATGTGTGCTTGCAGACCAGAAAGCCAGCTGTACCCTGGGCTGCATCAAAAGCAGTGTGACCAGAGGGTGAGGGAGGAGATTCTACCGCTCTACTCTGCTCTTGTGAGACCCCACCTGGAGTGCTGTGTCCAGTTCCTCAGCACAGGAAGGATCTGTTAAAACAAGTCCAGAGGAGGCCACGAGGATGGTCAGAAAGCTGGAGCACTTCCCACACAAGTACAGGCTGAGAAGACCTGTGGCAAGACCTTATAGCAGCCTTCCAGTATTTCAAGGGGGCCTACAGGAAAGATGGAATTGTAGCGATAGGGTGAGGGGTAATGGTTTTAAGGAAAAAAAATTTTTATGTGAGGGTGGTGAAGCACTGGCACAGGTTGCCCAGAGAAGTAATAGATGCCCCCTTACTGGAGGTGTTCAAGGCCAGGTTTGAGCAACCTGATCTAGTGGAAGGCATCCATGCCCATGGCAGGTGGGTTGGAACCAGATGGTCTTTAATATCCCTTCCAACCCAAACCACTCTATGATTCTGTGATCTACAAGATAGCTGCATCACAATGTAATTCTGCTTCAACCCACATGTGACTTCCATGTGCACAACCCGAAGCCTGTACAGGAAAAGTGTGTTACAAACTCCACCTGTCCTCTACAGCTGTGTTAAGGGAAATATTGTGTATTTTGCCAACAAAAAACAATAATCTGAGTTATCTGAATTTATAGCTTAAATCCAAGTCATAATCCAGTACCAAAGATCAGCAAGCAAGCATGGGACAGAGATCTTAGGCTTTTAAGTCACAGCAAGGGCTCAGGCCACTTTGATGCCAGATGCTCGCTTGCTGCAAGCTGCAACCCCGTGTTCTGGAGGAACAGAGGGTTTCACGAGGAAGAGCTGTCACACCCACACATATCTGATGTAAAGAAGAGAGCAAGCCAAACAGGTGCCAATGACTGTAGCTATAAGTTATTTATTCTGCAAAATAGAGGTATCTTCTATGGAGTTGAACACTGAAATCACAGCATTATGAACTGAGTTGTGGAAACATTATGACAGCACACACACACACAGGCACACGTGTACACCTACACACGCACACACAGAGCCTTTGTACAGGCCCCTAACTCTTGCATTATCCAGAGGGAGTCCTCTCTGCATCTTTATTTGAAACAAACCTGCAGTGAGGACTGCATTCAAGGCCCCTTCCCCTATTCACAGGGCTGAGAGAATGAGGTTGGCCAGGATTGGGCGCATAGCACAGGCAGCACATGGCAACACATGTGTAGAGAGCACTGCATATGCTCACTAGTCCTGTGTTCAGCACATCCTGGTTAGGAATTAACTCTCTGCAAAACACAACTCTTGGTGGAGAGCTCTCATTCTTGCCTCAGTCTTTGCTCACACAGCTGAGCACAGGGTGTGTGGAGGAGGCACATTTCCACATTAGGACACAGTCAGTGCTCCCTGCTCGCCATGGTCCATGTTCCAAAGCCGGTAAAACTCCGCAAAATCCACGTAGGGCTCCACACGCCCATCTTCATCTGGCTGGAGTGAGTGGGTGGGTCGGGAGCGGAAGAGACCCCCATCTGAACTTGAGCTGCTGCTCTGTGTGTGAGTATTAGTCGACTGGAGCGTCATAGTTGGACTTTGGCTATGGAGAGAAATAGAGAGAACACAGACATCTTTATTTTTCCCCATGTGACGCTTTGGACAAGAAAAGCACCAGAACAAGTGCCAGCTTCTTCACACATCAAGCTATCCTTAGGAAACAGGTAAAAGGTTGTGGTCTCTTGCTCTACCAGAGCACTGGAAATGTTGAGAACTGCTTGGAATTCATGAATGCTAAAGATATCTGATTCACATTCAACTGGAAAGCCTTAAGTACAACCAGGTGTCTAAGGAACAGAGGAGAGGAAGCAGGAAAAAAAAAAAAAAAAAAAGAGGAAAAACCCCTTCAAAATAAAAAAACTACTAATAAAACAAAGAGGCATGCACTCTGCTGGCCTCCTCACACACATACTGCTTTGCCCCTATGAGCTTTATGGGAAGAGCCTGGCAGAAAGGAAAACTATTCTTGCGTGACCTGCACTGCAGCCAAAGCAGCTCCAGTGCGTCAGCCTCATTGTTTCTGGAGCTTCCGAACACAATAACCACAGAGCTTCTTTACTTTGCAGTGTGTACACACACCACCTTGTACCGAGGGCTGAGCCTAAACCAGAGCTACAAACTAGTATGATCCTGAAAAGTGGATCCAAATAGGATCCAGTTCTAACCTTTATCCTCTTTCTTCTATCTTCTTTCTAGAGACCTGAACAAGCTAGAGAAGTGAGCCTGTGTGCGCCTCATGAGGTTCAACGTGGCCACGTGCAAGGTCCTACACCTGGGTTGGGGCAACTCCCCGTATCAACAAAGGCTGGGGGAGGATGTGATTGAGAGGAGCCCTGCAGAGAACAACTTAGGGGTGCTGATTGATGAGAAGCTCAATATGAGCCGGCAACACGTGCTCACAGCCCAGAAGGCCAAACGTGTCCTGGGCTGTGTCAGAAGTGTGGCTAGCAGGGCAAGAGGGGGTGAGTCTTCCCCTCTAATCTGCTCTTCTGAGACCCGACCTGGAGTGCTGTGTCCAGTTTTGGAATCCCCAACATAAGGATATGGAACTGTTAGAACAAGTCCAGAGAAGGGCTACGAAGATGATCAGAGGGCTAGAGCACCTCTGGCTATGAGGACAGGCTGACAGAGCTGGGCTCGCTCAAGCCTGGAGACAAGAAGGCTCCAGGGGGATCTCAAGCAGCCTTCCAGTACCTGAAGGGGCTACAAGAAAGCTGGGGAGGGACTTTTTACAAGGGCAAGTAGTGATAGGATGACAGGAAATGGCTTTAAATTGGAAGAAGGATTTAGATTAGACATTAGGAAGAAATTCTTTGTGCTGAGGGTGGTGAAGTACTGGCACAGGTTGCCCAGGGAAGCTGCCTCTGGAAGTTCAAGGCCAGGTTGGCTGGGGCCTTGAGCAGCCTGGTCTGGTGGGAGGTGTCCCAGCCCATGTTAGGGCAGTTGGAACTGGATGGGCTTTAAGGTCCCTTCCAACCCAAACCGTTCTATGATTCTATCTTGGCCTCCACTTCTGAGCAAGACAACTTGTGCAGCACAGCCTCTCTAGCAGCCACATAGAAGAGCTGCATAGCCCCTCTTATTAAAACAAAGGGCACCCACACTCCCTCCATGCACAGCATCCAACACGCTTGGCAACCCAAGACACAAACAGAAGGGCTGCTGGCTGCCAGAATGCCCTCTGTGAACAGCAGCAGATGCTGCTCCCAAGGAATGTTCCCAGAGCTGGCTTCAAAGCTGCTCACTTTACTGATTCAAACTCTTCACACAATTGCTTTCCAGCTAACACCTTACATTGGCTGTCAATACTGCAGTCAGGAGGGCCCTGCTCCAGATAAGGGAACGATTGACAGGTAACTGACAGCTGTCTCTCTGCTTTTCAACCACTTTATGTAGCATGATGTGAAGGGAAAAAACTGTGTTTATCAACAGATCAAGATATTTACTTGGTGAGGGTGGGGGTTGCTTCATCCAGAGTTGAGCTGCTGTGGGCACCGTTGACCATCTGGCCTTGGGAAGGCATGACAAGAGACAGCGTGACACTCGTCTTGCTGGTGTTTTGGGAGCTGGAATATGGCACAGAGACTGGGTAGATACGGCCTCCTGAGAAGGGAGAAAACAGTTATAAAATGCAGCTGAGAAATTAGTGACTGGGGGTGCACAGCAGCAAAGAAAGGGCCAAAGAACCCACCTTTCTTAGATGCTGTACTGTAGTCTGTCAAATTGTCACAGACTTAGCATCTCAGAAGCCAATAATCCTTTAATAAGAACATTCCTTCTACCCCAAGTATCTCCTCTCTTGATGCTCCATCAATGATGGATCAATCGAGAGACCTTATCTTCCACTCTCCATTTGGTTTCCTTCTCTCCCCAGCATACCTTGTGTCGGTGTCAGCGTGGGCTGGCTCATCTCACCCAGGGGGTATCCAAAGTTCCTCACAAGCAACGTCATGTCTTCATGTCGGGGACAGAACTTTGACCGCTCCCCACCACTGGCAAAAGTGTCGCAGTGGATCCGCTTAACCCGGTCCACTACTGCTTGTGCCACAGCATCCAGTGACGTCTGCTTGGCAAACTCGGTGGCTATCATGGCTGCAATTTCCTGAGCCGAAAAGGGGGAAAAAAAGAGGAAGGATGTTCAGAAGAATTTGGAGGAAACCTTTTCTAGCCATCCAATTTCACAGTTTCTATGGAAACTTATTTGACCATGGTGCTTACCAGTCTCAGTTCCTGATATGTGTCCTTGTGCCTTCATGGAATGGTTTAGGTTTTAAGGGACCTTAAAGTTCCAATCACCCTGCCATGGGCAGAGACACTTCCCACTGGATCACGTTGCTCAAAGTCTCATCCAATCTGGCCTTGAACACCTCCAAGGAAGGGGCAGCCACAACTTCTCTGGGCAACCTATGCCAGTGCCCCACCACCCNCAGCCTTTAATCATCCCATTCCCTTTAATGGGCTGCTCCTAAGGGACAGGCAACTGCCTAGAAGAGCTGGCTTGGCAAAGCAGGTCCCATATTATTACAGACTGGAATAGGGTGGCACAGGCATTCAACCAGGCCAGCACTCACACGACAGGTGAGGAGGAAAACCTGTATGGGAGCAGCTGACACTGCTGGAGTGGGCCAGTAGCCAAGGGAAAGTTTCCCCTGTGAGCAGGCTCACCTGGTTGGCCTGCCCAGGCCCATGAGCTGCCTCCAGCGCTTTGTAGAGCCCTTCAGACATTAGCACCAAAAAGCCAGTCACTCCATCCAGCGAGTGACCTCCATGGATTTCAGGCTCTGCTATGATGGGCTTAGATTTAGCAGCACTGGAAAGAGACAGTGTTATTTATTATTTAATGGTGACATAGCAGGTGAGAATGGAGGGTCGGGAAGAAACAAAGAGCTTGAAACCATAAAGTTCAGGTTTTCTGACCTGAGCAATTCGATATCAGTGTAGCCGTATTTGACTTTGTAATCTCCGATGCGCCGAGTGCTTTCCTGCCCGCGAATAGTTCCCACTTGTTTTATTTTCCCTGCATCCAAGCCTGTCAGGTTGAAAAACACAGAAGTTTAACTGACTTTGGGAAATTTGCAGGACTTCCTCTAATTACACTGTCAGGAACGAGAAAACAAATATCCAGATCTAAAGGGAACTGTAAGGCAAAATGAGATGCCAAAGAATCATCAGGAGCCCAACAAGAAGGAAACAAAGAGCAATTCGCTGTTCCAAAGGATGTCACCTTATTAATTGTACTCCAGGAAGGAGAGAGAAGGACAGAGATGCACACAGCCTGACATTCGCACTCTGCAATGCCTGGCCCTGAGACAAAAGCCCATATCCTGGTCCAAAGCCACCAGCAGCAGCTGGCCTGGGTGCACAGGCATTTGCTGAAAAGGCATAGGAACATCTGTGCCTGTCAGCTCTGGATTGTGTGATGGAAGAAGGCGGCAGGGAGAGGAAAAAAGTACGTGAAGGATTCTGCTTTTTCTTCAGCCTTTATTGATTCCTGCTCCTAAGCTCCACATGACGATATCACTAATATGCTAGAATGCAGAGGGAGAAAAGGAAAAGTATCTACAAGAGGCACTGAATTTGCTCAAGTAGCTCAAAATGGTGTTGGCTGATGCTAAAATAAGGATAATGACCAAACAAGTATTTATTCAAATAAATTCGAGGGGATATATTTCTGCTTCACTGTACAACTCAAATCTGAAGGGGTGAGGAAGGAATCCTGTCTTGAAAAAGATCCTAAGAGGGACCACCTGGAAGCAGCTACGATTTGAGGCAAGACTTGGAACAGTACAGTCACTTACCTGGACTGTTTTGGCAGTCCCCCACTTTGTGCTTATACCAACAACTTACAGGCAGAAAATGTTCTTCTGAGATTTTATCTAGGGATGACTGTCCTCAGTGCAAGGTGAAGGCAGGGGTCCAACTGAAACTCTCCCTCTGAGTCAAACCCAGCCTCACTGCACAGATGGCTCCACACCTACCCTAGCAGTAAGACACAACTCTGCCATCTGCTGCAGACCAAAGCTGACTCATGAACACGGCCTGGTTCATTTGCCAGCTCCTGGCAGGGGGATACATGCTATTGACAGACACAAACACAGGGAGGCTCGCAGCACGCCAGAGAGGTTGTGTCTAAATCACAGCAACTCTCCTGGAGCACTGAACAAGCTGCAATGTGCTGGGTGAAGAGCCATGAAGGCCAAAGACCTCTCCTTGCCTTCCCTCAAGAGAGCTGCAACACAGGCACCACCATGACAAACATTATCCCTACCACTTGTTATCACTATGCTTGAACCTAGCGCTACAACAACCTCCTCTGGGCCCTCAAAACAGCCTGTGCACACTAGCTTGTTCCACAGGCTCTCTCTTCTGCTGGGAACGCCAGCAAGAGAGCCACTGCTGTGCCAGGTTCAGAAGGTCAGTACTTCCAGCAGATCCCTGTTCTGCTATGGACTGTGGGTAAATTCTACATAGTGTTTTTGGCAGTAGAAAGGCAGTCAAAGGGTCTCTTTCCCTGGATTCTTGAATTCAGTCTTCTCTTTCATAGCATATACCACTACTGCAGGAGTAAAAGAGAAAATGGAAGAGAAACAGAATGAAACGAGACCCAGCAGCAAACTGCACTGACAGCCTCACCATATAAGAATAAGTCTATGAGGAGAACCATGTGGAGAACGTCAAGTTAGATCTACCTAACAAAAGGTACAGAACGTAAGTATCTCAACAAGAAGAATTTGGTGCTAGCAATCACACAAGTGGTCTGGGCTAGTTTTAGACAAAGAAAGAAAATCAAATCATAAAGGAAAAGGGAAATTGCCTAAAGCAAAATGTCAGCATTAGACTTCAATAGTTACTGATGTGAAAGCAGTAAATGCTAGTGCCTAGTCTGGCTCCATATGAAGCATAACTGCCTTTTTTTCAGCAGCTTGTACAAAGGCACATTAAAACACACCATCCCGAGGGTGTGGAATCACACAGAACTTAACCCAGCATAACTGTGGTTTGCCTCCAAAGGAGCAGTCATATACCGTCCATTCCGCTTCTACCCTCAGGCTGTGTGCTTCCACTCCCACCTTCCTATCAACTCAAGCAATTACACAGCTGGAGGGCAAATCAATGTCAGTTTGGCAGTTGGACACAAAACTAATTCTCAAAACTTGGGGAAAAAAAGGGACAGTTTTCTGCTGGTTCAGTGAGCAGAACTTAGTCACTCTGCAGGTTTACAATGGCTAGAGATGCAAAAAAAGAAGGCACTAAACTTGTCAGATAAAAGCACAGTAAGCTTCTTTTTTTCATTTATTGTTTCCTGTGGCTTGAGTCATTCCTGGTGCTCCAGATAAACAGAGGCACATGATGCTGTTGGATAAGAACATGGAAACCAATACTCACCTAGCTGGGAGAAGCGAAAGAGTTCATCCTCGTTCTCTGTCGTATGGTCCACGTTGAGCTGAGTCACCTGCAGCCCATCCACCGTGGACTTGCATAACAGTGCCCGGTTGGTACCTGCAGTGGGAGCAGCGAGATGAGGCACCAGATAGCTCTGCCATTTAAGAGGGACAACATATCCAAATGGAAAAGGAACAGGAGAGGGGAATAAAGACAGAAAAGAAGAGAAAGGCTCGTGTACTGTCTCATTATGATCTCCAAAATGTCTTGTTAGCAGCATAAAAGGCCTGCTAGGCAGCTCTTCATCCAGGCCTGAGCTGGTACCTCACAAGACAGGCCTCCACTTCCCAGTGAACCTGCAATACTGCCTCTCAACCCATTTTCCCTCTGTTCTTTGGTGACACGCATTGCATCAGCCAACATCTGCAGAGATAAAGAGCCAGGCTGATTTGAAGTGCTCCTCCAAGTAATGAGCATATCACTTCTTGGCTACAGACCAAGGAAAATGTCTCCCACATTCAAAGTTCTATCACTTCCTAGAACAACTCACCCACATTGGCGATATAGAGCTTGTTGTTGAGTACAACAGCCACAATAGCCATGGCTCCTCCAGAGATCTCCTGCTCTACAGCCTTCAATCTCTCCACAATCTTCGAGTACTGAGGAGGCAGTTGGTGGTGAGGGACACCCTGGAACCCAAAATAAAGAAGAAGCTTAAACGCCCACATTCCACAATACGGAAACCATAGCTAGAACCAAGGTTCTGTTGGGATGGGACTCGTCTTGGCATGTCTTAGCCTCTTGCCAAGATTGTGCAAGATGTGCAATTATTTGTTCAAGCCTAACAAATGACACAGCTCCAGTAAGCTTCTGGAGACAACAGTCCAGTTCACCTGAAGGACAAAATCCACACCCTCTCAGATGCCATGCAAATTTGAGGCCTTGCCTCTCATCTGCATCATACGGCTTTGTCCTCAAAGAGTCACACGTACAGGTTGAACTCCTCTCCATATGTTCAGTTTCTTACCAAGATAACCAGTTATAGGTCTAAATAACACCAGTGGGAACTCTGTGAAACAGACCAAGATGCTTACTTTACTTCATGCAAGCTCCCAGAAAAGAACCCCAGAGAAGTCATTTTCTATTACATCCTCCCTTTGACCAGACTGACTAACATGCCCAAACCTCATTCAGCAATCTGGAAGATGGGACCTCCAGCAAGCTCTGTTCTTAAGGCTACATTACCTCTGGTAGCTGGGACTGCAGGCTGGCCTTCTCTGCCAAGGCATCATCAATGGACTCCAGGAAACTTCTTTCTACCACATCAAAAGCCTAAAAAAAAGGCCATAAAGAGAAACTAAACTCTTATCCAATACCTACAAACTTTTGAGGCTACCCATTCACACCTCCCTAGAACTGTCTCATAGCGGTTGATCACTGTACATACACACATCCACAGATCGCTGTGTCACATTGAGACAATTATTTTAGCTCAACTAGTTAAATGCTTGTAAAAACAATCTTCCAACTTCTCAAAACAGGAGATAAAACCATAAAAATGGCATTCAAAGCAATGTGGGAGACCTATCTGATTCTGTGTGTTGATTGTAAGGACTTGCCTATCAGTCAAGAAAGTGCACTCACAAATCCATTTCCCCACACTTCAACTTCCCCCTTTCATCATTTTCATCTCCTTCAAAGGCTGACTTGTTCCTACATGTCCACTGAAGACCAGCTGAAGCTCCCTGGAGAGCTCTCAGCACTGTGTTGACAGAGCCAGGGGGACAGATGGGTACGAGGCGGGAGCGAAACAAAGCTCTACAGCTGCTAAGGATAAGTGCAGTCGCAACCATTGGCAAATGTTTCCAAGCCCCACAGAAACCAGATGCTGCTCCCCTGGTAGCAAAAAAGAGGAGGTGGATAGTGTGAAAAGCAGGAGCTGTTCCCAGTCAAAACTTCTTTACCTGCAGCAGAACTCGGCGAACATCAGCATCACTGTGATCTGCATGCAGTTGGCCCAACAGCAATTCTGCAGAGAGCCTCTGACCCACAAAGTTGGTGACTCGATTGCCATCGTAGCCATTGAAAACACCATAGAGGTAGCAGTTGTTCTCACTCCTGTCAAAGAGGGCAGAAGCAAAGAGGTCACAGATGTCTGATGTTACCCATGTAGCAAGTTCCTCCAGACACGTCCTGCGTGCTGGTGCCCCACCCTCTTCCTCCAAGTCTTGTGTGACAGACAAACCAAATACCATTTTTACGTGCCCTTGCCTCTGCAGGATCCTGGATCCCAGGTGCAACCCACTCACCTGAATTTTAACCAGTTATCTTCCAAGGGGTGACCCTCTGTCCCCTTGCCATCTGCACTGTAGGAACGGTTTGGAGCTGAGCCCACCCCAGAGAGATGGCAGGACGGCAAGTCATCTGTCCAACTGGGCTGCTGCTCCTGGGAGACAGAAAGAGGAAAGAGACCATGTTAACCTTAAGCAGCCTCAAGTATGGATCCTGATCCAGTGGGGGTTACAAGTCCACCTCACTCCTCTTCTCAACCCTTCTCCCTGTGCTGACAGATTTGGGCAAATCAATGCCAATCTTACTCCTAAGAATGCCTGTATAAATAAATTCCTTTTTGAACCAATCATTTGGCATAGTTTTGCCTTCATTTAGGCCAGTGGGTACTGAAACCATAAATTTTACGGGGAGATCCAGGGTCTTACCCTGTTGAGACCTGGACAGTCCAGGCTGGGCTATGACACACACCACCCCAGCCAATACCTTCAAATTCCCTGCTGCACAACTGGATCACTCACCACTTGCTTTCCCTCTGCAGCTGAGCTCTGGCTGCACCTCTGATTCTTGCTAACAAGAAACCAGAATCAACACCGCACAGCACTACCCATTCATTTGGTGGATCAGGCCCTCATGCACCTGTGGCATGGGAGCAGAGGGAAGGTTCCTGTTCCCTACCCGAGCACCCTCATCCAAGACCAGAGGCATCCATGGGGCCAGCCTCTCCCCAGTACACACATGGCCTGTGACCCTGTCTGCTCCTCACAGAGGAAAGCGCCCCAAAAAGCTCCCCTCCACACCCCTCACACAGGGGAGCACCCCAAAGTCTCACTCACACAAGGGAACACCTCAAATACCACCCCCCATACACACAAGAGCATCCCAAAAGCCCCCTCCCTGCCCCACACACAGGTGGAGCCCCCCAAAAGACCCCTCCCTACACCTCATGCAAGGGAGCGTGCCAGAAGTACACACACACACACAGGGGAGCACTCCAAAAAGGTCCCCTCCTTGCCCCTCACGCGGGGGAGCATCCCAAAAGTCACACACACACAGAAGAGCACACCAAAAAGCCCCCTCCCCGCCTCTCACAGAGGGGAGCACCCCAAACCCTCACACACACACAGGGGAGCACCCCAAAAAACCCCCTCCTTGCTCCGCGGCGCTGCAGGGCGGCAGCACAGCGCAGAGCGGGACCTTTGAGCACGAAGGGCTCCCCACCAGGCCGGGACCCGCTGCCCTAAGGCTGCAAAGGAGGGCGGGGGGCAGCCCCCCACCTCTTCATTGAGGGGGGCACTTCCCACAGGGCGTTGCGGGGGGGCGGACGAAGATGGAGAGGAGGAAGAAGAGAAGAAGGCCCTGTTGTTGTGTGTGTTCCCCCGCACCCACCTAGGGGGTGCGTGTGCACGGAGAAGGGGAAGGTGCCACTCACACTCTGCAGCAAGCTCCTCCTCTGCGCCGCCATCTTGGAGCAGGAGCGACCACCTCCTCCTCCCCCCTCTCTCCCCGCCCGCCCTTGTCTTCCAGAGCAGCCGAGTCGGGCTTACAGAGCGGCCGCCCTGCCCATCCCCGGCACCGCCCCCTGTGTACGAGGGCCACGCCTCCTACTTCCTCCCACCCACACCCGACTGCCCGCCCCGTCCCGCCAATCCATGGCCCCGCCCATCTGCTCGTGATGGCCACGCCCCCACCAGCCACGCCCAATGAGCGAGAACCTTGACGCAGACACACACAGGCGCAGAGAGACAGATGCGTGGACACCCCCACACACACCCCCCCACAGTCACCCACACACCCCCACAGTCACCCCCACACCCACACACCCCCCGACCGCCTCTGTCAGGCCGTTCCCCCTGACGCAGAAGCGGTGTCAAGACGGGATGAGGCGAGCGCTGCTCCCGCACCATGGTTTTACCCAGCCCTGAAGTCATAGAATAGAATCGTGGAAT
>VWPV01022216.1:0-85056 GCA_013389885.1 Geococcyx californianus
ACATATTCTCACTTCTCTCTCCATCTACATTTGCATAGGGTTCCCCCTCCCTTCTTAAATATATTATCACAGGGGTGCTACAACCATCATTGGTGGGTTCAGCCTTTACCAGTGGTGGGGCCATCTTGGAGCCAGCTGGCATTGGCTCTGTTCAACATAGGGGAAGCTTTTAACAACTCCTCACAGAAGCCACTTCTGTAACTCCCTTGCTACCGAAACCTTGCCACCCAAACCCAATACACCTCTTTTCTATGTGTCTCCACAAAAAAAAAAAAAAAGAAATGTATATCAATATTACTGCCATGTTTCTGTCATGTCAATCAAGTCACAAGTAAAGTTCATAACATTACTGTATTAGGACTCTCAGCTTCTGTTTATTCTTCATATTTATAGCAAGTGTAAACACATATGCACACATGAGCATATTCCAAAACCTCTGCTGCCTTGTCACAGGCTTGTGTCCACTGGCTGAAATTTCCTTGAAACAATGGAAATTTTGGAACTTTCTGGATCAGGTCAAAAGAAGGGAAAGGATTTGAATTAAAAGTAACAAGCTATAGAAAATTATGACACTGCAAGTATTTCATTTGAAATATGCCTGGTTCCTGACGATTCAATGAATTTATAATACTTGCTTCAGGTGCTTTGTATAGCACAAAATAATAAGGGAGGAAAGGATGTGTGGTCTTACATACCAGTGAAAATTTAAAGATTAATAAAATATCTTACATGGATTGAATGTAGGTTTGGATGAAAAACAGAAAGAGTAAAAGATTAATAAGGATGTTTTGAACACAACTGAAGTAGAAATTACATAGATTTAACTCTTGCCTGTGTTAAATTTCTGAAACAAATCTACAAAAGGCAAGAAAATCAAAGATACTACACATACAATACTTGATGTCTGGCTAATACAACTTTAATAAAAAAGCTAAACTACATTTAAAAGAGAAAGAAAAATATACAGGTCACTTCACTAGAGTCTGATTTCCTGCTGATTACTGCTATAAGTTATAATTTCGGTAATGAAAGCATCTGTCATTCTACTCTGCCAGAACCACCACAATTTTTTTGTGAGAATGCATATATATATTCATTAGCAAGGGAACAGAGAGGAAAAATAATAAAGGATGGGAGGAACTTCTTCCTGCATCTGCCAGTTTAGATGTTGCAGGTGTGCAGCAGTCCTACAATCACCAGCTGGGTGAGCTGCACTCCAACCCAACGGCAATTCCGGCTAAAAACAGCAGTATCCACATGATGCTGACTGCTGCTAAAGAGAGAGGTGCAAACTGCTGTGGGGAAGTTGTTCCCTTCTTCTGGGTATTACTCAACTAAACTTAATGCCCAATGGACCCACGTCCAAGAGAAAGGAGAGATTTTGCACGTGCTGGGCTAACGCTGTTCTCAGAGGCGTGCACTACAGGAAGCCACGAGTGCATTCACATTCAGCAGACCTCAGTTCAGCCACTTGGAGAAATTAAAACATGTGGCTGAGACTGAGGAAGAAGAGAACAACTGGCTTTCCCTCAAAAGAAATGAATTTTGAGACTCCACAAATGATAAACCTTGAGGTGCCAAGAAGAGATACCAGAGAGGGAAGCTGCAACTTCCCTTCAGGGGACGGGTTTGGGGATTTCTATAAACATGTTTCTACTTCCTGAAAGAGAAGAGCTTCATAGATAACTAAAATGTTAGAGGGATTGATCTATATTATAATATTACATCTACTTTGTATGATTTTTAAATAGGTTACATTAAATCCATTTAAAGACAGACTAATGTACAGTTAAGAGTTATCTTACTTATTGTAAATGAGATAAATAGGAAGAAAATAATTTGCCTGGGCTGCTTGACAGCAACCTGTTGAAATGGTTTCATAAGGGTAGTACTTTTCATTAAATATGTCTCTTTTCTGTGGATAACTTTCACACTAAATAAAAAGATTTGTGCTTTTTTTGTTATTGAAGGGAAAAAAACCCAAAGAACAAGCTTCAAGGGGAAAATAATATTTGTTATTCACTGAATAAATGAGTTTCTGAAAATTTTGCATGTTTATGGACAAAGCAAGATTCTCTTGTGATCTAATTATAAATAAAGTTTATAAGAAACTGAATTACTGTTGGTTGATGTTTTGATGTTTTGTAATGTATACTACTATTATCTTTAATACAATCATTTTTCCATTGAGTGGACATAGAGATTTTATCAGGATATTATAAATTCATATGTTGGAAAAAACCCATTATGAATGTAGGTAATGATATGCTGGAGGGACAGGGATTTTATAGGTGGAGCACTCTGTGTATAAGGAATTGGCTGGATGGTCATGCTCGATGAGTTGTGGTCAATGGCTCAATGTCCAAGTAGAAACCAGTGATGAGTGGTGATGAGTGGTGTTCTGCAGGGGTCAGTATTGCTACTGATATTGTTTAACATCTTTGTTGAAGACATGAACAGTGCAATTGAAGGGTCGTGGCAGTCCCAAGCACAAACACAGGCTGAGTGGAGAATGGATTGAGAGTAGCCCTGAAGAGAAATACTTGAGGGTGTTGGTGGATGAGAAGCTGAACATGAGCAATGTGCATCTACAGCCCAGAAAAATAGCGGTATCCTGGTCTGCATGAAAAGAATTGTGACCAGCAGGTTGAGGGAGAGGATTCCCTCGTTTTACCCTGCTCTCGTGAGACCTCACCTAGAGTGCTGCATTTAGTTCTGGAGTGCTCAGCACAGGAAGGACACAGACCTGGCTGGAGTGAGTCCAGAGAAGAGCCTAAAAGGTAATCAGAGAACAATAGTACTTAAAGCTGTCCTCCACAAAAGATAGGGAGGGACACTTTATCAGGGAGTCTAGTGATACGATGAGATGGAATGGTTTTAAGCAGAAAGAGGGTAGATTTACACTAGACACTAGCAAAAAACTTTTTACTGTGGGGTTGTTGAGGCACTGGAAAAGGTTAGTCAGAGAAGCTGTGGATGCCCCATCCCTGGAGGGGATGGCCATCAAGGCCAAATTGGGTGAGACTTTTGGCAACTTGATCTGGTGGAAGATGTCCTTGCCCATGACTAAGGGTTTAGAACTAGATAATTTTTAAAATCCTTTCTAACCCAAACCATTCAATCATTCTGTGATTCTGTGATGGCATGAGGGATTACACAAGGAAAAGTCACACTACTTCAGTTGCAAATTAAAGCGAGAAAAAAAAAGTGACCTTCAACTTTGAGAAACAAAACTGATACAAGTACCTGAAAGTCCAGGGAGATGAATCATCAACAATATTACAGAGTGGCTCTGTCAGGAAAAGGGGTAACAGTTTTAAACTAAAAGAGAGCAGATTTAGACTAGGTACAAGGAAGACAATTCTTACAATGAGAATGATGAAGCACTGGAACAAGTTGCCCAGAGAAGTGGTAGATGCCCCATCCCTGGAAACATTCAAGGTCAGGTTTTTCAGGGCTCTGAGAAATTTAATCTAGTGGATGTCCCTGCTTATGGCACGCGGGTTGGACTAGATGATCTTCAAAGGTCCCTTCCAACCCAAACGACTGTATGATTCTACACTCCCAGAAAAAGTCTCTAAATATTTACAAGTGTGAAAATAGATATTTAGAATACTTCCAGTCATATCACAGTTAAAATGCTATAGTAACTATATATCCTATTTGTTAATTGAAATTACCATCAGGCAAGTTTGGAAATCTGTTTTATGTGTTATATTTTAAATTGTTCACCAATTATCTGATAACCCAATGATTCTTTTTCAAAATTAAATAATTGAATAATTATGTAATTATTTCTTACATTGTTGAATGAGCTTTAGAGACATGGATCACAATATCTTGTAAGGTATATTTTCCATTTTTAGATACTTTCAGTGTGCACACACATGAAGAGACATACCATGTACCTAGGTATTATGATCAATCATTTACTTTATGAACTAACCCAAATGGCAGATGTAAAACACAATTTGGCCTGTCCTAACTTAAATTGCATCAAAGGCCAATATGAAGTATGTTTATATTTAATCAAATAGAATTCATTGCCAGCCAGTATAGATTCATTCATGATATTTTTTTTCTTAGCAAGTCCATTTTATTTCTTCTTTACTTTGAAAAAGAAAGAGTTATATCTGAAGAAGGACAATATTGCAGACACGAAATACAGCCTTAATTAAAAACATAGCATGAAGAAATTTGTGACGATTCTGTGATGAATGTATGTCACAGCTGTTGTACTTTGCAAGGCCTGTGAACTTCTCGGGTTTTGTCTAAACCTATCTTTGCCTGGTCAAACCTTTGTTTTAGTTAATTGAGGTGCAATTGAGAAAGGAAGGAGGATCTTTAATTAACTTGGTTTGCTCTTGTTTTATTAAATATGTGACATAAACGTATTTTTTATATCAATAGTAAAAGGTAGCTGCCCCTGGTGGAATTAAATATTTATAACCCTAACATAATGATGTGCTATAGAGGAGTACGGACACCATATGGTAGCAGAGGCCTCAAATGTGGGGACAGATGTTGCAATACAGAGCAATGCTGGCATGGGACACAGGGTGACTCTGAACAATTGATCTTTACGCAGTTAAAGATGCGCAGACATGGAAATGGGCAAAACTTGTTTTAGGTGTAACACAGACAGCACAGCACAATACCCAGTTTAGTGAGATACTCCATATCTACAAGAATGGATGTAACCTGCTGTTGAAGATCAGCAAAGAGCAAGGTCTGAAAGCATGGTAGAAAACATGAAAACAAACAAACAAACAAACAGACATGACCCTAAGTGGACCTTAGAGCTGGAAAAACAGACTATCTGCATCACACTTCTTCTGGGCCAGACACGTGTGACTTGTAATGCCTTGCTTTGACTGACACCATGAACCATACGTAGGACTCAAAGGGGCCAGGGAAGAGAAAGCACGACAGCAAAGAATGGGGTAAACAGGAGGAGCGGTTGTTTTTACTATTTCAACCATGTAATCCAAAAATAAAGGAAATGTCAATAATATTTAGAAAGAGCAGGAAAATAATTTACAGAACCAAAACTTGTGTATATTTCTGTATGAAAGAGAGTTCTTAATCTAGAGGATTGCTGAAGCAAATAAGATACATATACAAACATTGATTAATGAACTATATGTTCGCAGTGACACTTTCTGCAAAACAGCTGAAAACTTAGTGCCATCAATTACTTCTAGATTAGACTGATTAGAATTTTAAGTGTTAAATGCTCTTTCAATATGATGTATGAAAGACAATATAAAAAGCATTTAATAGTCTTAATAACACCTGATTTGAAAGTTTGTTTTTGTTATCATTTTCAGTGAAGTACTTACTGCAATTACAGTCTACAGCTTTGTTACAAAAATGTGGACATATTTAACCACTTTCATTTTAGGTCTATTTAATTTGATAACACAAAACCATGCTTTTTGACAGTAGGTATACTGTATTTAGCTAGATTTTTGAAATGTGATAGAAAAGCAACATCCGAAGAATAAGAGGAATATGTCCCATAATTTTATACTGCAATTATATATCTAGAAACAAGTTTAAGAAATAATGGATGCACCCAGACTGAGTTCATCGTGAAGTGACAGTATCCTGCCATGAGCAGCAATCCAACTCTCTGTTTTTTTGCAAGCTTTATACTTAAATGGATTTCCCAGTGAGATTCATTTCTATCTGAGTGCTATTCATACTGTTATTCACTGTAAATATCTCCAGCAGCCCTATTAACTTTAATGCATTAGCACTTTTTCTATTTATTGCAACTTAATGAATGCATAATAATTTTAGTTTAGGACACCATTAGCAAGATAGATTTTTTTGAGCTCCTGTAGCTCAGCAGATGTACTATCATAAATTAACACACAGCTATGTGCTTTTTTTTATGATGGTCATAAGACAAAATTATTAGAAAACCATTTTTCTATTCTCCTGCAGACTTGGCATTCAGAAACACTACAGGTTTAGTAAAAACATCATGTCTGTATAGCATAATCAGCATATGTTCCACAAGGAATCAGGATTTAAGCAGAGATGAGGATATAAAACTAAGGCCTACGTTGTTCTTGGAGATGATAGAGCAAGAAGGCAAGAATCTGGCAAATACACCATCAAACACCATAGAGATGCTTGCGTCTGACCATTGGGACTATTAATTTTCATTCTACTCGTGACAGGAGTTCTTCCCCTTCCATATTATTTGGAACAGCATTCTATAAAAATGAAACATATCTTTGAGGGCTTGTTGAGGGCCTACATGAACAAATGAAATATGTTTTTTATCATTCACTTTACATCTATAAAGATAAGCAATGAAACAGAGATATCTAAGTGGATTTCAGAGAAATTTTGATGTATAAAATGTTTTCCAAATCCCTCCCACACTTGAAAGCAATTCCTGAACCCCTGAAGAATAACCTAAGTAGCTGTAATATGCACTTAGGTAATTTGTAGAATTCCTACATGTGAAGTGTTAGTATGACAAAGAAGTCAGTTTGCTTCGATCTAATTTCATTCTGTTAAAAATATTAACCCAGTTGCAAGATCTAGATTATAAATCCTGCAGACATAAGAGTAAGTAGAGACAACTAGAGATATCCAAGGAAGACCACCATCTCCTGGTGCAAAATGCGTGGTGACCATTGGATGACTGGTTATGGCTTGAAAATTTGTGCTATATTTGGAAGTACAACTATAAATTAAATTAAAAAAATAGCTTAGTTTTACATATGCATCAAAATAAAAACAGCTGTCTGGAGCTGAAGCTCAGTTACACCCAAGAAAGGTTTTCTGGAGCTGTGTATTCTGACGCACTGAAGATGTAAGATAACCTTAAAGACCAGAGTGAAAAATGCAACATTTTCCACAACAAAGTTGAATTCTTTCATTAAAATAACTAATATTATTTGATCTATCAGTGTTTTATCTTTTTCTTTTACCTGTTTGAAATATATTGCATGACAGAGCCAAATGTAAAGTCTTCAAATTTTTACATTTTTTCAGTGCTACCTTTTTCTCTATGTGGTCAATAAGATATTTTCCTTAGGATTCTTCAATTTAGCTCAGCACACCCACACTGCATTTCTGATCTGGAATGCTTGCCTTGGGCATGATTCTTGAACTATGCTATTTAATGTGTGTGTAAAACCTGGCAATGTCTCAAATAAGCTCAATTACTTAAAGATTCTGGTAGATATTGTATCAGAATATCCTTAAAGTGTTCATTATGTAATTTTTTTCTTACCTGCTGGTACAGGAATGAAATATGCAAACATTTCTGGAAGTACTTTGGCATTGCTGTTCCTTACAATAAACTGTGATTGACAGAACAAGCATGAAGAGTCATACATTATTACATCTACTCTTACAGCCTACTCCAAAGAATATCTTCATAAGAAAAGCAAAGTTTAGCTTCTTTCCTGTTAGCTATACAAATCTCTTCTGTATGAGGACTTCCTCATCTCCACGGGACCACAAGCTAGCAGTGAAATACTACATATATTTCTCTAGAAATCACAGGGAGAGACACAAGGACGTGTCCTAAATTCTGTTCTCAAATAGAAATCAGAAATTCTGTGGAAGTCACTACATTCTGTTCCGGCTAAAAGTTCACATGAGTGAGCATTTATTTTAAGTCTCTTTGACTTGCGTTTTTCATGGAATGCAGCAGGTTAGCAGCTGGAAACTCTTGCATGTGACTCATATAAATGAGACATACATATTCTACGTTACATCGAGTGAGATATTCCAAGCTGCAGAAAGTAAATTTCTTAGAGTCATCTTTCAGGGCAGATAGCTTTGCACTTCATGTCATTGGCTTTTCTTTGTACGACACATAACAATGGTAATGACATCATCACAGTCGAGCTAAATCAACGGTGAGGCATCTTGGAAGGTTTTTTTTAAATATTTTCTCAATGGAACAGTGCCTTCCAAATATGGCAAATAAGTGTTGAACTGCATTCTACTTTGTAATAAAATAAAGATAACCATTGAAACATTATAATTCTTTATAATTTACCAACTAAGGATTTTCCCTTGATTTAAGTAGTTTTCTCTATGTTTTTACACACACATATATATGCACTGCCATGTACATGTACACAATTTGTGGAATGTGTGAAACCTCAGCAATTACACTATCTAACTAACCTCTTTCTGATAACTAAGAAAAAAATTGAGAAAATTTAATTCTCTTTATTTACTTTATTTACTTAATTCCATTAGATTTGAAAAATACTGGAATAATTTTCCAGTTCAGTTCAATATGTTTTATACATAAACAATAAACATTAAATCAAATTATCCTTGTTTACACCTTAAAAATAACATTCTGGGTGTACTAACAACATAAAGATTTATTGCTTTCTAATATGTCTTCTTCGGCAAGGAATTTCTCTTTTTAAATAACCTTTCCTTTAAACAGGAATTTCTAGACTTACATGATGAGACCTTGCTGTATTGCTGTCTTCATATATTATTCATTAGGCAGAGATATTTCTGTATATATTAGTAGTTTTGTTTTGGCCTGAGTAACAGTTACACCCAAGTCAAACCGTCATTCACCCACCCTAATTAAGTTAACATTAAAATGTTCATTCCAGCTCTATAATGACTTCAGTTTTTCTGGGTTTAGTGAATAGTGACTGCTCATAGGAATGAGCAGTCTCAAAACATTAGGCTGACATCCTGTGCCTCCCAGCACCACGCCGTAACTGAGAGGAGGAAGAACAAGAAAGGATCAGTATTCCTCAGCTAGCACTGAACAGTTAGATGAGTGAGATTTCATGGAAACATGTGATGGCAAAGCTCTTGTTTGGAAAAGTAAAACTGAATGTGGAAAAAGGCTAAGGGAGTAAATACCTGTAACTGTAATTCAGAAGAATAAACTAGCTTTGTATCACAGAAAACACCATTTCTGAAGCTGATCAAATAATAATAATAATTAAACCCCTCCAAAATAAAGCTAAAAACCAACAGAGAGTGAGAGACTTAACTTTTTTTCCTGAAGTTCTTCTGTCACCTTTTTGTTTATTCAACAAATGATGAAAGGATAAGTTTTTATACAATCAATTACATTCTTTTTTAAGCAGAAATGATCAGTTTGAATAACAAGAGAAAAACATACAAAGATTAGACTTAGCGTATTAATGTTTTCTTGTTTGAAAATTAAACACATAAATGTTTTATTTTTTGACAAAGAATGGGATTGGTATGGCAGAGTTAATAAGGGTGATTTTTATGGATCGGCACTTGACTTGGACTCAAAACATCTGGATGCATTCCCAGTGGCTATTCATAATACTATCACAGGCATAATTCTAGATTTAATGTGTCCTCTCAGCATTGTTGTGTTCCCATTCTACTCCTAATGTAATAGTTCTTCTGATGTCTCCCTTAGGAATGTAGGTGTGTTTAAACTACAAAGATTCACAAGAATTCACTGTCCCTGTATACTAAATACATATTGTCCTGCTCAAATGAAACACTGTAATGGTTATAACTGTGTGTAAGAGAAATCACAGTTTGCAAAAGAACTTAAGTCACCAAGATAAGTGAATTTCCCTAAAAAGCCTCTTTCATTTAGTAAATACTGTTTTCTCTAAAGGTATTTATGACTGCTGCCTGACTTGAGGGTGACCTAGCAAGCTGCACATGACTGCTTCTCTCCAAGGAAGGCGTTCTGCTGAAAGAGGCAGAATAACCCAGGTGACAGAACTGCAAAAGCACCTGAAGAACAAGGTGCTTACGATCAAATGCTGCATTGGAGTCCAAAGTATCCTAACATAAGCCTTGACTAATGATTTAATTCAGCCCTTCAGCACGCAGGTGTTATCTGTTCTATCATCTAGAGGACATGTAAATTACTAACAAGCAAAGAAGGAGCTGATGTTACAAGATAATGGTAATGTACACCTGTGATTTAGAAGGCAAATCAAGGCCTTAGAACAGGAAGCTGCATAAATTATTGTATAATTCGTTTGACTCTAGAAATCAGGAGGCTTGCTGTATATAACACAACAGTTTAGCAGTTGTATTTTGATATGTTACCAAAGATTAAAATCTAAATACAAACAAAAATCTTCACACCGAAGTGTATGAACAACCCTAGATATTCATAATTTATGACTGGTTTACGCATGATTGTCAAAATAATTTTGCTGGAGCAGAGAAATGGGGTGACATCAACAGACAGTGGCTGACTCCTTGTCATCTCTTTCTTTGAGTTAGTGTTTCAATTTTCGAAGTGTCTAACTACTTACAGGAAAGTAAATTACTGATAGTGCTTCATGTTTTCATCCTTTCACTTGAAGATTAACTACTTTGCAGCCACTTTAGAGACTTTTGGTTTGAGTTTCTTTGTATGTGAGAGTATTCACATATAAAAAAAAATAAAAAAGTATGAGGGATTGAGAGTAGGAAATTGCTTTTATTTTCCTCCTACAACTAAATAACCTGTCTTCTCAATATCAGGCTAAAAGGTCAATATCTAATTTAGCATTCTGTTTCTACAGTCCTTGAGATGAGTAACTCTTGAATTCAGGTGAGATAGCCTTATGATTTAATGCTTTTTTAATGTGAGAAAAGACTGAATTTGGATAATGCTTGAAAGTCACTGAAAAATGCCCAGTGCAGATTACCCTTCCCTTTCACAGTATCACAGTATTGTAAGGTTGGAAGAGACCTTTGAGATCATCGAGTCCAACCTATGGTCCAACACCTACACCTACTACCTAATCCCCCTCCCTTTCCTCTTCCTTTCCCCTTCCTTTTGTCTTTTCTTTGTTATTTTTTTCTACATTCAGTGAATGCTGGTGAGATTTTATATGTCTGTCTGCCTGTCTGTCTATCTATAAAATAGATATAAGTGAGAACCAGAAACTCAAGAACCATGCGTCTTCTGAGGGATTTTCCACCCCAGAGCTCCCTTTTTTTTCAGCCAAGAAGTTTTTCCCAGTTAATGTTATTTTCTTAGCTTAACTCCTGCTTGGCCACAGTCCAGTCCATCAGATTAATGTCTAATACTGTTTGTTCTGCAGCTTCATGTAGACAAGCAGATTGATTTCTTTTAGAGAATTTGCTAGTTTGTGATGGATTTACTTAATATTTCTTGAGACATTCAGTGATACAGTGATTTGAGGAGTTAACTAGCATTTTCTTCTCTGGAGAAGAGGAGGCTGAAGGGAGACCTTGTTGCTCTCTACAATTACCTGAAAGGAAATCATAGTGAGGTGGGTGATGGTCTCTTCTCCCAAGTAACAAGTGATAGGATGAAAGGAAATGACCTGAAGTTGTGCTGGGGAGGTTTAGATCAGGTATTAGAAAAAAATTAGTGAAAAAGTGGTCAAGCATTGGAACAGGCTGCTCAAGGAAGTGGTGAAGTCACCAACCTGGAGGTATTCAAAAAGCGTGTAGACGTGGCTCTTGGACATGGTTTAGTAAGCATGGTGGTGGTTTGCTGAGGATTGGACTGGATGATCTTAGATGTCATTTCCAACCTCAATTATTCTATGATTTTTCAGTGATGCACAAAAAGACGCCCCAAATTGTTCCAGCAGCTATACTGAAATAAAAATTTCCCTTATTGTAGGAACAGGATGTGAAGCATTTATCACAGTGTCATTACTGCCTGTTACTTGAGAGAGGGTGTCTTACTACAGCATGCATTTTAAGTTCATAAATTCTTCTTTACAGAATCTTCCTTTATATCCTCCTTACGGTTAATAAGTGACTCACTCCCTCACAACACTACAAATATGTACTTAATGAATATTTAAAGAATTTCAAACTCATTCCAACTGCCCTACAAAAGATATGAAAGGCTAATTTATTATACCTAACATACAGAAAGCTAGTATTATCATTTTAATATACAAAGCAGAGCAAGAAAGGAGGATTAAAACTTAAACAAGATACTGCTCAACAACATTTTAACAGATACAGATATGCAGCAATCTAAATTGCTGCAGAGAAGCATTGTTTGCTTGGCAAACCTATATCATTGCCCTTTAGGATAGAAAAATGTCTTTTGATCTCTTTCTAGCTCTGTCTCTGACTTTGTGTGACTTTTGGTAAGCCACATTAGTTGGGTGTGCAACATCCATAAGAATTAGCAAACTATTGCTTTACTTCTTCTCTTGAGGTCTGTAAGGCTTAATTAGTGAATTTTATAAATCTTTTCTAGACTCACAAATGCAAAGTGCTATCAGGACAAAGTTTTATTGTCACTATTCCTTTGGGAAATGAGTTTATTAGAGCTGTGGGAGATAATTAGTCACATTTTGCAGGCTGTGCTGCAGCTATAACCACTATTAAAGGAATTTCTTATATAACCTGAAAAATACTTCTTCTCACAAGTCTGGCAAAATCAGATCTGGGTTCTGGATTTCTTTCTCTACTTTTTCCTGCCCTTCCACAACTTGAAAACTGTTAGAATGCTAGAATTTTTTCAATTTCCCGTTGTTTTCAAATGATGATAGATTTTCATTTGATTTCAACATAATGGCTAATATTGATTATTTAGGAAACATATTTTTTCGTGTTCCTTGCAACTATTCATAATTGTAGCCATAGAAACTACAATAATCCTTTTCAAAATAATTGGAATAGCCACAAACTACTTTTGCTAAGAAATCTTGTAATTTAAATAAAATAATTGGCTATGGACTTTCTTGTACAGACTATGACTGATGGCACTAAGCCTATCACAAGCTGCCTCTCAGCTGGCCATTTGCAAATGGACTAATTCTTTTTTTGAGCTGCCAATGTCACCTTTCTTCATTGCACATAAACCATACGAGAGGCAGCCTTGCTTAGTGGAATTACAGTAGCCTGACTCCCTTTGTGGCTTTAGCAGAGGCATCAAGACACCTGATAAGTTTATCTTATGGGCCAGATTTTTTAAAGTAGATACACAGAGGTACATATACATCTCACTCATGTTTCTGTTCTCCTAATGTTTCATTCTCCTTTATTATACTTTACAAGTTTTCTTTCTCAAGAGTTATCTAAGTTGCATCATAACTTCTTTTTTTTTTTTTTTTTTTCCCAGACAGATCCGTTAAGTCAGAGGAAACCACCAGGTTATAGGAAAAACTAGATATACTTTTCTTCCTCTTACTTTGTCTTTTAACCATCTTTAAAATAACTGCCAGCATATTCCAAAACTTGCTTGTCAGTCTGGATTCTACTGTGTTACTTTTGAATGGCTGGTAGGTAGTTTAAATATTACACTGCATCTATGATTTATGCTTTGGGGAACTCCATTAATTACTCTCAAAAATCCCTATCCTCATGATCATTCTCGTTTAGCACTGACCTTAGTCATAGGAACCGTGTTCTGTTTCCATTTTATTATCCCACACAGACTTTCAGCGGGTACAGTTTCTTAAGTAACTCAAAGAAAGTGCTTACGTGGCTCACAAACTGTGCCATACCTCCGTTTACAGTTGCCAATCCTTCCCAGGCAAGGAATACTGTTTCATTCATGTGACTTCACCAAATTACTGCTGTGCCAACTAAGTCATATATGTGTTCATGATCATAATATGATGCTGCTGTTTACATTTCTTACTCTCAGGCGACCAGTGACAGAACGAGAGGACACGGTCTCAAACTTCGCCAGGGGAGGTTTAGGCTTGACATTAGGAAGAAGTTCTTCGCTGAGAGGGTAATTGTTCATTGGAATGCTCTGCCTAGGGAGGTGGTGGAGTCACCATCCCTGGAGGTGTTCAAAGAGAATTTGGATGAGGCACTTAGTGACATGGTGTAACTGACAAGTAGGAGTAGGTGTAGGTAGTAGGTGTAGGTGTTGGGCCATAGGTTGGACTCAATGATCTCAAAGGTCTCTTCCAATCTTACAATACTGTGATACTGTGATTAAAAAATATTCATACAAGATGTTCATCAATTTAATTTACTAGTCACTTTCTGCTCCCTCCTTTTGTTACGACGTGAAGAATCCTTTGGTTCACAGACCTTCTGCCAGGTTGTTTAAAAAGATAATAATAATAATCTATTCCTCAAGGATCCAACTCTAGCAGTATCTGTAGTACCTCAATAAGTCAGAATCATGGAGAAGTGGACTGGGTGAAAGATACGCCTTAACATACTTTCACTGACAGTTTTAATTAGGTCTCCTTATGCTGGCTGGGCCTTACAGACTAGCAACCAGAGCAACTTTGCACCTCTGGAGCTCACTACAATTCCTCTTTAAAAGATCCAGGCATCCTGAATATGACCAATGAATAAAGAGTCTAACTTCTAAGAAAATTCATAAAAAGGATTCTAAAGGACACCAGTATGGTAACCCCCAACCAAACTTCTGTTAGCGCTATGAAACTTCTCAGCAGTCCTGATGTACTGAAGAGAGTTTGATTTCCTGCTCACATTTGTAGGCACAATGCATGAAATCTCCAGAGCTTACAAGTGGCCAACAGGTCTCAGTCCTCTCCATAGTGTATTCAATATTTACCTGCAGTTACATATTAAATATTCAGAAGGGATCCTCTCAAGTGAAGCAACATATAAAAGCAAGCACTGATACTCACTACATGCAATCACAACACCAGTACACAACAGGTAAGATGTGGAAGCTAATTTGACTTATAGAGAACAGATTCATGTAGTGCAACATATTCTCTCTCAAAAATAAATACCCTTTGTATTTTTACAATAAATGGTCATTTGTGCAGTAGATGAAAAAAGTATTCAAAACAGTCAGAGGAAACCAAAGTATAACATGAGTTGCATTTCATCTGTGCAATCTTACTAGATTGTTCTTAGCAAAAAACTACAGTGAGTCATAGATAGATTATATAAATTCTTTTCTTTTTGAGTAATATATTTCTTTGAATATTAAAGGATTGAAAATCTTTCACCTGATGCAAACAAAAAGCTAGCCAAACATAAGACCAAAAATATTTTTGAAGATAAAATAATGAACTATGCAGTCTAATTTCTATACAGAGTTTATATTTTTCAAAGTAGGAATATTGTTTATTGAATCTCTTACTTATGTAACCACAGGAAGAGTGGTCTCAACCCACTGCACAGAACAAAATGACTATTACAGTAAGAAATACTGTGGACCTATGTGAAAGAGTGTGTTCCTATCATTTTGCTTTCTTCTTCCTGTAAATATTCATTCATGCATCTCATCCTGGTGAGAGAAAACAAGAGGGAAGCAATTTCTAATATGCTCATCCCTCTCCAGAGTAATCTTCTTTTCCTTGTTCTATACACACAAACAGTATCAAATTCCACCTGAACAAGGATCCAAAAAGAAACAGCTTAAGATAGATACAACTAGTGCTCACCTGTGTTTGGAAATGCTTCAATCAAAAAGTGGCAGCATAGTTGTTTGCACATTTTGTGTTGATAAATTACATGTTACTGGCATTCTGAAGAGTGGCATTTTGATAAGCAAGCCCTGGCTGAACTAGATGACTGTTTATGTGAATAACTTTCTAAATGGGAAGCAAAGTAGTATGTCTTCTCTCCCCATTTGTTTTAAAATTGTCATCAATTCCTGACAATTCTAGTTTACTTTTCAGCTTTGTAAGACAAAAGTTAATTGCATAGTTTTCTAGTTTGTTTGTTTTTCCCCAAATCTAATGTTTTTCAGTGCATTTGTATGAAGTGCTACTCGAAAGCCATAAGTCAACAAGTATGAGGTGGAAAAATTTTACTGTTTTCTGGAGCTGGTAATGTTAAATGTCAGCAGCAGGTACTCTTCGAATCAGTGCTGGGCAATTTGGCTAATGCATTACAATTTGGAAAATATTGCTGAATACTAATGAATGTTATGGTTGTTCCTCATTATTGATATAGTTAAGGTTAAGAATTATTGCAGATGGTTTATAGATTTCCAATTATTTTTCTTCTGAAGGAAATAACAATCAAATCACTGCTGAAAATACAGTGACAAGGTTTCACATATCACCACTTGAAGTGTCCTCACTGTTGTAGCTGATGGGCAACATTTATTCCCAAGGAATTAACATAGGCAAAAGAAGGTAGCTGTAAGAGATTCCATGTGGGCTCCATGCACCTGCTACCAATACCTACTGACATTGACAGTCACTGTGACTTTTGTTGGTTTGGTTTTCATTGTAGCAATTAACTAAACCTATCAACAAATCAGAACAGAAATACTGCACAACAACTTATCAATTCAGAAAAACATACTCCTGGAAAGTTGTTTCAAATCTATTTGAGATGTTTTTTAATCTAAGATGAAAGAGAAACATGGTCATTTGTATGTGCAGGTTATGTAGACAGGACAGATCTGGTTTTAGTTCTCTGATCTACTTTATTCAATGAAAAACTGGGAGAAAAGCACTTCATCTTCAGGGCAGCATCGTGACTGCTGAACTATAGGATAGGGATCTTCAGACTGGTATCCCACTGCTTCATTCGATGAAGGTTTTATATTTTGGCTAAACTTGATCAGACTGGAGCAGAAGATGGAGATACTATTGAGCATATCACTTGCCAAGTTTTGCAAAACTTGAAATCAAACATATTGCCTCCTACAGATCACTGATATTTTAATAGTGTTTCACTTACTGTTTCTTTATTCTTTGGTTTATACATTTTGAATTTAATTTTCAGTCTGATCTATATTTTTCATTGCAAAATCTTGTGATTTTTTATGAAGTGAAATTGTCATTTTGTCTCTAAATAAACCTGGTTGCTAAGAAAGAAGCCTTAATCTCTTTGCAATGGATACTTTTGTCCTGTTAAGAACAATGGAATTATAAAATACAGTTGAAACAATTTATTAAGATTAAATGGCACTAAGGAATTTCCAGAAAATTTTTATACAAACTGCAAGAATACTAACTTTTACGCTGATGCCCTGAACTTTTTTATGAATGGAAAGTAAGAGATACTTGTCTAAAACAAAAATTTGTGAAAGCCATCTTACAGTGCTTAAAATTCTTTAACATAAGAAATAAGAAATTCCAGACAGAGAAATGGTCCCTTATTCTCAGTATAAGAGAAATATTGTTGCATCCAGATACAGGTATTTGGCTGTGGCTGGAGCCATAAACTGTCCTCTGCAGAGCAGTGCTGAATCAGCTCTCTTGTGAAATGAGACAATGAATAAGAAAGAGATTCCTGACTTTTGTTTTTTTTGTTAGGAAAGAATCAAACAGTTTTTTGTAGTTTAGGGGCAGAAGAATTCCTGTCTATCACCTCTGACACAGCTGCCCTAAACAGTGTGGTGGGAACATTCAGGATGAAGCTATCTCGGTGTCTGCAGTTGAAGATGCTCCAGCTTCCGTGGGATATTCTATTATGCCAGAGAGAACAGGAAAAGACTTCCCTGGTTAGTCCCTGAGGATCACTCTGGGAGGGATGAGATCAGGGAATAATTCACTTCTATGCCATCTTGTAAAAATTTTACTTACTACAGCTTTCATTTCCCTGCTTTGTGTCAGGGTGGCGTTGTATCTATCTGGGAGGCAAGTCCTGAACTCTTCCAACTCAAGCTACACAGGTAAGGGAATATCTCACTGGGGCATTCTTAAAGGAAGTGTGTTGTGAGAGAGGTCTTTTGCTGCTCTGTTTTACAATGTCCACATCTACCAGCACAAACTTAGGCACTAGGGGAACACCTAATAGAAACAATATGCACCAAGAATCTAAGTATTCGGAAGTTTAGGCAAATACTGACCTGGGATTTTGAGGCTTATTTTTTCTTATTGGCTAACCACAAATTAGTATGAACTGAACTATGAAGTAGTTCACTTCCTTCCTCTGCTTTAAAAAAAGCCCAGAAATATTTATAGCATGAAGATACAACTGTTCACACTGGAATAAACAAAAGCCCCAAGCAAAGTCACTGCTTTTAGCTGAAAAAAGTCTGGCTCCTTGCAAGGTGTTGCCCAGATCAAAAATCAATACTGAAAAATGGACTCAGCAAAAACAAATTAACCATGCAAGTGACTTGGACTTGCTCTGCAAACTTCTCTTCTTCTCTTTTTAACCCTTTAAGATATCAGATAATTGCTACATAAGGGAAAAGGTGTAGCTCTATGACTAGTTTTTTCATGATGTTTTAGCACAATTCATTAGCAGAGTATTCAAGGCGAATCTCAACATAAAGTCTTCCAGTTACATTCTGATCACTACGATAGAAGATGCTTTCTGTATAAAGATGGATTAAAGTGTGTATGACACTTGTAGGACTTGTTTCAAATATCAGCAAAGGAAAATTCACATTTGCTCACTTAGGCATGACTTTATATTTCTCACTGCAATATAGATATGAAATTACATTTTTGGTGTACTTTATCTATTCTTTTTTCTTTCCTTTTTTTTTTTTTTTTAATGCAGTACTTTAAATTTTTTTTTTTTTTTTTTTTTTTTCTAAATGATGTCTGTGTTCCAAACAGATTTAGGAAAGCAATCAAACCTATATATCATAATACAATTTTCTAAGACTGACTGATTCAAATAGGCTGCTGACTAAGACTGCCAGAAAACAAAGAATGCTTGAGATTACTCAGAATGTTAATGTGAATTTTGCCTTCTGTCTCTAAGGAGATTGATTAAAATTAGAACAGATTCTTTCATCCTCGTTATCATTACAGCTTAATCAGCTTCTGACTGACATCTCAGCTGACTTATATTTCTTCCTAACTTTTACACATATGCCAACCTGGCCACAAATCTAGATGTAAATTTCACATTATTTGTAAGTCTAAACAGTGTTGATGCATAGAAGAAACTGAGAATTCCCTCTGCTTCCAAGGACAACATTTTCTTTCATTTGTTCTTTATGCACTGAAGAAATTAGACCTTTATAAAAAGTAACAAGTATTTGTATGTATCACCTAAATGGTTATAGAAGTAATTACAAATAAGAACAAAAATAAAAGTACTAGTTTTGATGTAAACCCATATGGTAAATTGATATTACCATTAACTAGGTAGGATTAAGTGATCTGTTACTTCAAGATATATTTAGAAGCATACAAACATTATATTCTGTAGTGTATTTCCTTTCCAAAAACTGCTCCTCAGCTGGAAAAGATTATCTAGTCCAACCATCAGCCCAACAACACAATGCCTACTAAACCATGTTCCGAAGTGCCACGTATACACATTTTTTGAACACCTTCAGGGAAGGAAACTCCACCAGTGTTTCACCACTCTTTCAGCAAATACTTTTTTTCTAATATCCAATCTAAACCTCCCCTGGCACAACTTGAGGCCATTTCCTCTCATCCTGTCACTTATTACTTGGGAGAAGAGACCGGCATCCACTTTGCTACAATTTCCTTTCAGGCAGTTGTAGAGAATACTACGATCTCCCCTCAGCGTCCTCTTCTCTGGGCTAAACAATTCCAGTTCCCTCAACCACTCCTCGTAAAACTTGTGGTCCAGAACCTTCACCAGCCTTGTTGTCCTCCTCTGGACATGCTTCAGCAGCTCAATGTCTCTCCTGAACCGTGGGGCCCAAAACTGAACCCAGTATTTGAGGTGTAGCCTCAGCTGTGCTGAATACATGGGCACAATCACTCCCCTGCTCCTGCTGACCACACCATTTTTGATACAAGCCAGGATGCTGTTGGCCTTCTTGGCCACCTGTGGACACTGCTTGCTCATATTCAGCCAGCTGCCAACCAGCACCCCAAGGTTCTTTTCTGCTTGGGCAGCTTTCCAGCCACTCTTCCCTAAGCCTGCAGTGTTGCACGGGGTTGTGGCAACCAAACTGCACAAAACAGCACATGGCCTTGTTGAATCTTATATAGTTGGCCCCGGCCCATCACTTCAGCCTTCCAGGTGTCTCTGCAGAGCCTTCCTGCCCTGAAGCAGGTTGACTTTTCTGTCCAGCTTGTTGTCATCTACACGCTTACTAAGGGAGCACTCAATCAACTCCCTTAGATCATTGATAAATATATTAAACAAGACTGGCTCTGAAGCTGAGCCCTGGGGAACACCACTTGTGACCAGCCACCGAACGGATCACCACAACTCCCTTGGCTTGGCTATCCAGCCAATTTTCTACCCAGTGAAGAGTACACCTGTCTAACCCATGGGCTGCCAACTTCTCTAGGAGAATGCAGCAGGAGACAGTGGCAATGTCTTTACTGAAACATCCACAGCCTTTCCCTTGTCCACTAGGCAGGTCATCTGGTTGTAAAAGGAGATCAGGTTGGTCAAACAGGACCTGTCTTTCATGAGCACGTTAGCTGGGCCTGATGTCTTGATTGACCTACTTTTGCCTGCTGAACACACTCAAAACGAACCTCTCCATAATCTTTCACAGTATCAAGGTCAAGCAGACAGGCCTGTAGTTCCCCAGATCCTCCCTTCAGTCCTTCCCGCAGATGGGTGTCACATGGGCAAGCCTCCACTCATCTGGGACCTCCCTTGTTGACCAGGACTGTTGATAAATGGTGGAGGGTGGCATGGCAAGATCCTCCACCAGCTCTCTCAGTACTCTTGGGTGGATCTTGTCTGGTCCCATAGACTCGTGACTGTCCAGGTGTGTAGCAGGTCATTGACTAATTCCTCATAGATTATGGGAGGGTTATCCAGCTCTCTGTCCCCATCTTCCAACTCAGGGGGCTGAATATCCTGGGGATAACTGGTCTGACTACTAACGATTTAGTCTAAGAAGTCATTAAGAACCTCAGCTTTTTTCTCATCCTCAGTAGCAATATTCCCCTCCGTATCCAGTAAAAGATGGATATTCTCCTTGATTCTGCTTTTGTTGTTGATATATTTGTAAAAACATTTTTGTTATCTCTTATAACAGTGGCCATATTGACTTTGAGCTGGGATTTTGCCTTTTTAATTTTCTCCCTGTATGATCTATTTAGATCCCTGTATTCTTTTTGAGTTGCCTATTCTTTCTTCCAAAAGTGATAAACTCTCTTTTTCTTCTTGAGTTCCAGCAAGAGCTTCCTGTTCAGCCACGTTAATTCTCCTCTCTGCCAGTTCATGTTGTGGCACATGAGGACAGCCTGCTCCTACTTCCTTTTTGAACAGTGTCCAACCTTCATGGACCCCCCTTTGCTCTTCAGTATTGTTTCCCAGGGGAACCTCTCAACCAGTGTCCTGAACAGGGCCAAAGTCTACCCTTGAAATCCATGGTAGTGTGTTTGCTGATTTCCCTCCTTACTTCACCAAGAATTGAAAACTCTATTATTTTATGATCACTAAGCCCAACACGGCCTCTGAACAGAAAATCTCCCATCACGTTTTTTAAAAAGCAGGTCAAGTGAGGCACCTCCTCTAGTAGCTTGCTTACCAGCTGTGTCAAAAAGAATCGCATCATGTACCTGTTATCACTTCTGTAATGGAATGCAGCCAATACGTAACATAGTAGAAGAATTTCATACACCAAATAATTCCCAGTTAATGATGAGAAATATAGCTGAGAGAGAGGTTACCCATCAGGTATTGGCCTTTGAATCTGAGAGCTTTTCTAGACCAGAATCTGTGCAGATTGCAGCTTCCAGGATTTCCAATAAATGCTATTGCACCATAGACTTTGCAGTGATTCCAGCTTTGAACTTCCATAGTGTGACGCAATAAGAAAACCTGCTATCTCATCCCAGATCTTTTGTTGATGTCTTCTCTTTCTTTATGAGAGAAAAGGTCAAGAGATACAAGAATATGTCTTTAGTTCTTACTTTTCTCTCTGTCTCCTGTCTGCTCTCATACCATCTCCCTGAATGCCAAAACAACTCTTAAAGCCAATCCAAAAAATCACCTTTTCTTTGATACAGCTTCATAACAAAAACTAAGACCTTAATACTTTGGAAAAATAGTAAAAGCTCTACTTAGGACAAACCATTCATTCATTTTACATTCATTCATTTTACAAGTCATAAACACTGATCAGATGGACTTGGAAAAAAGCAGTGTTTACAGGGTGAATTAATAAATGTTGAGGCATATGGCTCCCAAAAAGCTCATTCGTATCATAACAACATGGCAAGATCCTCATAGATCTTCCTCTCTTTCTTTTGTGGTGTGGGATGATTTATGGCTTAGGTATGTTTGTGTGTTCTCCCACATCTGGGATACCCAACACAGACAAATGCCTCCTTTCTTCAGTGTCACCACAATATTTATTCATATTCTAAAAGCAGAAAAAAGTGGAAAGAGCCAAAGTAATTTTTAATTTAAAATCTTCATCCTTTCCAGGTATATTTCTCCCTTTTCACATTCTCTAGTAAAACAAAAGCTCTTTCTGTAAAATAAAACAGAAAAAAGAGGAAAATTACTTGAGGTTTTCATTTGAGATGGTTTTTTTATCTGTATCTTTTGTGCTTCTGAAGCCTCAGGATAAGTGACTGCATCTAAGAGAAATCATCAAACCCTAAATAACAGCTTGAGATGAACAACGAAACTGGCCTTCACAGAAGTTATGCACATATTCCTTCAATTAACAGTGAGCTACTTATGTTTATCAGGGATATTGTAATTTTCAGAGCTTTCCTGCCTCCTCATCTGTTTTCGCATCTACACTGAATAACTTTCAGACGGAAGAATGATCAAAATTTAAACAGCTGTCAATTTGCAGTCTCCAGCCTGTCCATATGTGTTGCCACTCTGCCAAGGCCATGCCTAAATGCCAGTTATAATAAGGAGGACATGCATATTTTGTTATAGTAGTTGCTACTTATTTTCCCAATTATTGTGGCTAGCACTATTGATTGTTCCATCAAAATGAACAAATTGATGAGGAAAACACATTTAAAAACCCTCCATCTAATGATGAACACCCTTGAGACAACTCCTCCATCAAGAATAATCGTGCTCTTTTAATCATTATTACAAATTCAGAATTCCAAGAGAATAAAACCCCTCACTTTTTCTTGCAATGCCTCGTCTACTTGCTCACACCAATTTTAAGCTCCGTAAAGTCTGGGATGGTTTTTTGTCTCTCAATGTTCAGAATCTGAATTTGAAATTGATAGTCTCTAAATGTAGAATTCTTTCCCAGAAATTTTCAAGATTAAGAACAATTAAGGTCTCAAACCACAGAAAAAATCCAGAATATACATATTCATGTTATTCCTATGACTTTGATACTCATTATACACACGAGAGTATTTTTAGTCTTTTCTTTTTGTAATGTACTACTCCTAGACTGTAAGATATTTCTGTACCATACCTTTCCTTTGTGTACTGACCTCCACCATTGCAATTTACAGTTCAGGTGTGGCAGCTGCATCTAATGCTTCCTCCAGGCATTCTAATAGTCTGCTAATATCTTACAAACTTACAGCATTTTAGTAATAGCTTGAGGTTTGGAAATGAATGCAACAGAAACGAAGGTTGTGACACTAAAAGGAAGGAACAACAAATCCAGAGATAGAATCAATGCAGAAGGATTTACATCTGTTCTATTAAAGTGAAAAAAAACCCCAAATGTAATAAAAACCAAAACCAAAATAACCTACCAAGCATCAAACCACGAAACACTGAGGAAAAGAAAATGGTGAAAAAATCAGTTGAAAAGCAGATAGTTCTCAGGTCTATTTGTGTCATACAATGATTCTTGACTTTTTAAGTGAAAAGACACAGTAATCCCAACACAGATGAGAACTAGAATACTGATTATATACATATATAAAAAGGGAAAATTGGTATCTGGAATAACTAGGACAGTTTCAAGATTATATTTTCCTAGCCTGTACTTGTACCACCTGTGAGTAAAAAGATAACACTCATGACGATTCTCGATCCTTAAAGAGACAAAGGTAAAAATAGACATTTCCTTTCAAGTATTTTGCTGCATTTATAAACCTGTGTTATCATTTGTTTTACTTAAATGCAATCCCTCTCTCCATCTACATCACTTTCAGATCTGTGGCTAAGGAGAGAAAAAATGTCAATTTTACACAAATATAGATAATGTCATAAGTTTCCTGTAACAAGCAAAATGACCTATGTGTATTTAATTTCTGCATCAGTCCCCCAAAATAGTTTAAAATACTGATCTCCATAGAATCATAGAATTGCCGGGTTGGAAAAGACCTTTATTATCATTGAGTCCAGCCGTTCCTGTCTACTACTAAACCATATCTCTGAGAAACTCGTCTGCTTGTCTTTTAAACATCTTCAGGATGGTGACTCAACCCCCTCCTTGGGCAGCTGTGCAAGTGCCTGACCACTCATTCAGTAAAGAAATTTTTCCTACTGTCTAGTCTGAACCTCCCTTGGTGCAACTTGAGGCAGTTCACTCTCATCCTATCACCTGTCACTTGGGAGAAGAGACCAACACTCACCTTGCTACAAACTCCTTTCAGTTAAGTGTAGACAGTGATAATGTCTCCCCTCCTCCTTTTTCTCCCCAGGCTAAACAACCCCGGTTTCCTCAGCTGCATCTCATAAGTCTTGTTCTCCAGCCTCTTAACCAGCTTTGTTGCTCTTCTCTGGGCATGTTCCAGCATCTCAATGTCTTTCTTGTAGTGAGGAGCCCAAAATTGGAGCTGTACTGTTGAAATTCCCTTTTGCCCACATTGGTCTTTACAAACAGACTAAAGGAGTCAAGCTTCCATTCTGGTTGGAGGCTGTTGTCAATTAACATCTATTGAAATTGCTGCCTGGACAAGAGAAACCTGACCAGGTAGGCTTTGATTCCATACTTTTCTCTTTTTATAATTTTTTTGTCAGAAAACAGATTTTCAAACAGTTTAACCAGAAAGATTAAATTAGCTTGTTAAATGATCAAAAACTAGGATGGAGAATGCCAAAATCCGAAAATGGGGGCATTAGAAATACTTAGATGGATACTGGAATTTGATGTAGATGTGAACAGCTGCCTGCTACCTTTCAGCAATGGATTAAGTTACCTCTGAGTACTTTTCATACAGGCATGCTGAGTTTCTAAGTAGAGTTAGGATCCTTCAACACGAAATGCCCAATGTAGGTGTACATTTATACTAATACTTAGGTAGTATCAAAGTTATTCCACAAATTGGAAACTGATACATGAAGTAGAGTAAGAAATTAATCATTGTGTATCAGAAAGCTACTTGCATACACGTAGCTTATGACAAATATCTTGCATAAATCATACAAGTAAGAAAAAAAGTCAATTTGTATATGTAAACATACATTTGCACATACTGCTATCAGTGACAATGAAATGGGGGTAGGTTAGAAATAACTGACTGAAGCATTAAACTATGTACTAGCATCATTTAATTCATAAATTAATTGAACACAAGGTAAGGAGCACGATATTTTGGTGTAAAGCAGTCTTGTTTTGCAAATCTCCAGCTGGTTTTCAAGCAGTAAAGGGGTTGTAAAGGGAGATAAAACCAATGGCATATTTGGTTTATTTGTGCATACAAAAAGAATTTTACAAATATACCTTCTGGAATCAACCTTGCTTTGCTATCAAGTCTGGTTCCACCATGCAGAGTCATCCCACCTGGCTTCAGCTACCTGACACGTTTCAGAAATGTAGCAACCAGTTTCTCTTTCCAGTCAAGGGCAAGAAGGAAACACTAGAGAGCAGCGCTACTTACTGAGTCCTAATCCAAGGCAATCAAACCTGATCCTTCATATAAAAATCTGCATATGGTTTAGACTCACGGTATTTGTACTACGCTTTTCAGGAAGAGGCAGAAAAGGGAAGTGATGCCCAGTTGATGCCGAGCTGTAAAAGTGTGATGTCAACTGACCACCCTGTTTCAGCAAAGAACTGGATTGTACTTAAGAAAAGACATGAATCAAGATCTTTCCTGGATGGTTTCTTCCTACATCTGTGAATTTAGCTTAGACAAAAGCTCCTCTGTAGCACACTGTAAGTCCCATGTGGTAGACCAAGCAGAGGACAGAAATTTGTGCTGCCCATTAGCCACGTGTAGCTCAACAGTCAATTTTGTCCAGCTGAGACCTGGCTTTCAGAGAAAAAAATAAGTCTGCAAATGCTAAACAACTAAACAAATTGTAATACGTTCACCTCATCTTTTAACTGTAGGTTTTACAAGAAGCCAACTGCAGGATTAAAATGTCAAGATGTTTGTTGTTATTAACAAAGCCCAAAATAGATCTTTTAAGAATGTGAAAAATGAGGGCAGCAGAATTTAATAGGTTCTCTGATGACCTGAAAAAGCCCATTTACAGTTCTGTATACTAAAACAAGCCAAAAGAAAGCTAATTTGTCTCCAAAACAGCAAATTGCTTTTTAGTAAACAGCCCACGAGGGGGCAATAAAAACATTAGAGAATCTTTGACATGGTAAATAATTAAAACACTGGTCAAATCTTGATAGAAAGTCCCCATTGCCTGCAAATTACAAGACCTCAAGGGTACTCCTGCAGAAAAGGAAATGTACAGTAACACAGGAAATGACTCAAGTGCCAAGTTCAACACAATAGCATTGAATATTAAAAATTAAGTAACAGCAAGTCCCAAAGGAAGGCAACTTTACATCACAACCTAATTTATGCTCTGTATCGTAAGGACTTATACATGCTAATGGTTCAAGTGATAAATTCAAATAAAAAACCCAACAATGTAATAATCTAAAATAAGAAGTACATTAAGAGGTCATGTATATGGTAATAACCTCTTAAATTGACCAATTAAGTAGTAAAAGGCAAAATTATGTCCCGTAACTAAGTATTTTACAAGCCATTGTCTAATAAATACTCAACATTTTCCCTAAATTCTAAAGACAGTAGACCTGTACTGAAATATTTTTATTTTCTTTTATTGAGGTGCAATAATGCCTGAATAAGAGTGATCTAGATTCCCAAAGCACTGTGATGATATTCACCAAAACTACCTTTGCTTTTAACAGTCTAAGACCTGTGCTGCTCTAACTTGCTCTCCCTCCCAGCTGCAACAGTAAACTACCCAGTCATCCATATAAAATGCCAATATTGTAATTTTTATTTGGGATTATCTAGATTCGGAAATAATCATAAACACAAAATCTATGAAAATCATGCAATAAAAAAATGAGGCAGTATACATGAGGTTTGAACTGAAAAGGATTTTCCGAATGTCAGGTGCCCTACATTGCAAATTCAAAATATTTTGAGTTATTCTAATATTCAAATAATATAACATAGTATAATCAGCTCTACTAGCTTAGTCTGTATCAAAATGAGACTTTGAAATAATCATCTAGTGGATCCATTCCAGTCAATGTTCCTTTTCCTTTTTTCTTATTTCCTTAACCATTACACTCATGTTACAGCTTTTTACACCTACTGTTTAAGGTAAATTATGAACAAAGCTATTAATTAACAGACATTACACTGATCATATACCTTGAAACATCACAACCTATTTAAACTTGCATAAGTAACACAAGGACTGGAAAGTATTCATACATTTATGTCTGCTGGTACTTTTCAGCACTGCTGATATTGAAAGTTTAAGCAGTTGCTCAAAGTCCATTTTATACCAAAGTGCGTGACCATCTTGTGTGAACAACTGTTGCTCCTTAAAGCTGGAGGCTCTCTGACTGTCTGTAACTATGGCATGCTCGAATATTGGTCACAAAGTGTGAAAACCTATTATTCTCAGCAGATCTGAGCTTGTTCAAGGGGTAGAGATGAGTACATTTGTATGCTGGTTTAATTCTTGTCACATGGTGCTTGGCAGTGTACAAACATTAGAGCTGAAAAGAACCCTGTTAAGAGGTGTATAAAAGCCAGATAGAGGGGCATCCCTTGCATGTGTTGGCTAATGTTATCACAAATTCAGGGTGAAGTTTGGTGAATAAATATGATTTTAGGGGAAGAACAAGGTGCTATGTTAGAGAAATCATTAATACAACAATGCCCCTTTGGCAAATTGGAATTGATGTACTTTACAGAAACATTTAACAGGAGTACTTTGAAACAGGAACTAAAGCATCAAAATAGGAAAACAATTTGAAGCACAGGTGTTGGGTCGTATGTTTGACTCGATGATCTCAGAAGTCTTTTCCAACCTTATGATACTGTGAAAAATAGTTATGAAGATAAAAAAGAATGAGGAGAAAGCAGAAATGTGGGTAGTTTTTTTTTAGTCTAAAACCAACAAAATCACCTGAAAACGGAAATCATAGTTTCAAACTAATTTAGGACAATGATCTTGTATGACTTTCACAGAGAAAAGTACTTACGAGCAAGTGCAAGAGCATCCCTCTGACCCTTTAAATCTCTCCCTGCTGCTGCAGGACTTTCTAATTAAAACCTTATGCAGTGCTCATAAAGCAACTTCATTTATGGACTGAAAACAAATTTGAATCTAATTGTCCGAAAGCTGTGAGGTCTATGTGTGTGTGTTTGCAAGGCTGTGTTTGACACACTGAGGTTCCTAAGTTACCTGTGTGATATAGAATAACCCCAGGCACCAGGACGTGTTGGGAACAATTGATTGGAAAGCAACTATACTGAAAAGGACCTTGAAGTCCCAGTGGGAGAGAAGTTGACCATAAGTCAGCAATGTAGCCTCATGGCAAAGAGTACAAACAACCTCCTTGGCTGCATCAGGCAGAGCTTCACCAGCAGGTCAGAGGAGGTGATCCTGCCCCTCTGCTCAGCACTGGTGAGGCCGTTTCTGGAGCACTGTCAGAGAAAGCTTTTAAGTCTACAGTTGAGGGGGAGGAGGATTAAAAGACACCCAGGAATTACCAAGTAAAGAGGGGTTGAATTAAAAATCCAGCTGTGCATATGACTAGCAAAAATATATTAATTAAAGACCAAACCATCTGTATTTCTTGTGCCACAGGAGATTATTATGTCAAGGTGTTACCACACTTCATAACAATATCACTATGTAAATACTTTGTTTTTGATAGGTGATCATGTCCTTCCAAAGGATGTGGAACATAACATCACACTAAATCACCAATGTAAATCTATAGAATTCCTGATAACTTTGTGACACCCTTTGTGCTGCATAAGCTGTGTTGCTAAAGGTGCATTAAAAGGGAGAGAGCTCTATCCTTATTTTCAGGTATTTAAAATCCTTGCATGTCTGGAAATATGGAAATATACTTCCCCAAATTACAAAATATAGACAAAATGCACCACAAAACTCCAAAGAAAATCAAACTAAATCATATGCACGCAAATACATTCGGCTACACACATAGAAATTCTAGCTAAAAATGATTAATGAAAAGTATAACTAAAAGGCACAGAAGAAATGGAAATGTACTGGGGTTTTTTTTTAAGTCTTTAGAAAAAAAGTCTAAATTATAAATATTTGTATTCTGTGAGTAATATTGTTCATACAGAATTTATTCCTTTCTTGTTACCCTTGCTAAAAAAGTCCTCAATACTAACATGCATTTTTACCGTCTCTTCAGAAAAAGTTCAAGAACAATGTATATAAATGTGTAAACTAATTTTTTTTCTTCTTTCTGAACTCTGCTGAACAAGTAGAAAATAAATGTAAATGAGGAAGGAAAGAAGCCAGGGTTCCTCTGGATTCCACTGGGAATGTAAAGAACATGCTGCTGGTGATACTTCTGCTATCATATTTAGTGCCAACAAATCTCCACAGAACTTTAATTTCATAACAGCAAACTGTTTCAAACCTCTGTTAATGCACTCTGCATAATCTCCCTTCTCAATTCATACAGGGATCCCTTCCGCTTTCTCAAGCTAAGCACTCAGAGACCCCAACACGAGACAGGGAAAAATAACTGCTGCATGTATTAGAAAATACATGACTACAAAGCCTTAGTCTGTAGAATTACCAAGCTTTTTAGTATTCTACCTCGCTGTCAGTACAAGGTATTTTACAAGCACTGAGGCCAACAAGTCAAATGGGTAAACTAACGTGATGGCTAATATTAGGAATAATGTCAGACAAGGTTGTGGCGAGTTGACCCTAATTGGACAGTAGGTGCCCATCAAGTCACTCTATCACTCTCCTCCTCAACTGGACAGGTGAGAAAAACATAATGGGATAGCTCATGGGTTGAGATAAATACAGGGAGAGGTCAGTAATTACCATAATAGGCAAACCAGACTCAGCTTGGGGACGTGTGGCCTCAGCAGTGCTGAGTACGGTGAGGAATTAGGTCCCTGCACCTGCTGGCAATGCTGCCCAATGTAGCCCAAGTTACCATTGGCTTTCTTTGCGGCAAGGGCCCATTGCTGGATTATGTTTGACCTGTTGTCCACCAGGACTCACAGGTCCTTTTCTGCCAAGCTGCTTTCAAACCAGGTGGCCACTGGCATATGCTGGTGTCTGGGGTTATTCCTCCTTTTTTGCAGGACATTGCATTTCTCCTTGTTGAACTTCATGATGTTACTGTCAGTCTGTGTCTCCAACTGCCTGAGGCCCGTCTAGATGGCAGCATGGCCCTCCCAGCCACTCCTGGTTTTGTGTCATCAGCAAACTTGTTAAAGGTGCACTCTGTCCCAGCGTCCAAACCATTAATGAAGATGTAAAGCAATACTTGGTTTGGGTTTGTTTTTTTTTTCCATTCAGAACCCAGGTCCATCTCCCAATCATCATTTTTCTTCTAATATATTCAAAAGTGATCTCACAACGAAAGTCAGTCAGCTCCGTTAATACTCATGGTTGCATCCTATCAGATTACATGGACTAACCTATGTTCCGTTTTGCTCAAATAATGTCACCTAAATTAAGGAGTTTGCTTAAGTATTCTCTACCTGATCTTATTTTATTATTGGTAGATCTTCCTTGCTTCAGTCTTTCCCTCTCATCTCTGTGTCCTTGAAATTCTGAAATACAGTTTAACTAATAAAGACTGAGATGAAGAATGCATTAAGTTTCTGGTTTTGAAGAATTCTGTGTTTTAGGAATTAAAATTATAGTCTGTTAGATTATAGTTATATATAAAAATAGGTCAGGAATAATCTCAATCTGGATTCCTGTACTTCTTCGCCTCCTGTTGGTCACTTGTGCATTGGAAGTGCTGGTCCTATAGGCTAATTCTTGGAATAAGACCATCTAATTTTATTTTCTTAATTCATAATAATTATGTACAACACTAAAAACTGTGCACATCCTTGACAGTGAGCAAAGAGGGTCAGATCATGACAGGATAATTTTGTCATCTTTATTTGAGTTGAAGGACCTTCTTAAGGTGCCTTTTCTTTTTTTTTTGATAATACAGATGGTCAAGGAAGACTATGATTTTGCTTTTAAGCTCTTCAGTTAATTCCAAAAACCTGGTTGAAGGGCTTCACTCCTACAAATATAGCACATTTAACAGCTTTACTTAGTCTCTCATTATCAATTATGCTGCTCACTTTCAGAGTTCACACATAATGTGAAAAGGAATGCAAAAATTAACTGAATGGCAAGAAGAGATGAACATGGGAAATAAGGTGAAACACAAGATGAAAACGGTATATCTGCTAACACCTTGCTTTTCCTAAATATTCTCAATACCTATGAAGTAACAGTAGGAGCAATAGTACCAGTTATAATACACTGGAAAATTATTTGATTTGCTGACTTATCAAAGAACAGCAAATTGCATGCTCGATCTATCCAAACAGTTCCAGGATACTTTGGCATGTAGAAATTCATGATGGTGTGCCTTATCTCCTGAAACACTGTAAATCCTGTCATTATTCTCGAATAAGGCAAGGTGGTTAAAATATCTGAAAAACAATGTACCAAGACGAGAACTAGAAAAATATTCTTTAGCAGGTGTGTATCCAATATGTTAATAGTAATTATACTAATTATACCATTATCTAAATTCTGACAAAGATATGCTAGATTAAATCTATTCTGATTCTTATTGTAAAAAAAATCCAAAATAAATAAGTGAAATATTCCTATTGTTTTGTCTGGAAAATAAATGACAGTTGAGGAGAAAGCTGTTTATCCAAGCCTTGACAATGAAATCAGTGCACTAAATATCCTTTAGTAAGCACTTGTAAATACAAAATGTTGTGCTTATGTATTATGAGGCTGTCTTATTGGAATACAAGAGAAAATCTAGAGAAGTGCTTTCAGGGTTTTAACACTTCCATCGCATGAGAAAGTTCATATTTCATAACTAAGGATTGTCTGATTTTGAGTAACTGTTTCTGAATGTCTCATTTTATGTAGAATAAGATTGAGAGAGAGCCCCATTGAAAAGAGGTGTGTAGAAAAAGCACACGCTGCACAAACTGCACTGCACTGTAAAGACTCCATTGAGAAAGATGAAAAGGGGTTTGAGGCCACAAAATACACAAATGTGCACATTCCAAATCATGGAATTAGGAAACAGATTATCCTTTATAATTAATTTAAACTGAAGTAAAAGTAAGAAATACTTACAGCTAGCTTGGCAGTTGTTCTACCTACTAGTTATGGATTGTAAAAAAATCTTATCAAGACTTACTATAAACTTACCAAGACCCTTTTATTTTGAAAGGCTGTTTTCACAATAGGTGAGTGGTTGGAATATAGGACATCTAGTATCGTATAGACAAAATCAAATTGTGGCTACCATGTAGATACAATCACACTTTCAGTCTGGATTCTAAAATAATCCCTGAGGAGTGTTATTTTTGTCTTTGTTGATGATACACAGAGGATAGACTCTGAGTTTAAAGTATCTGAATTGGATATCTTTTTTTAGATACAATAATGTTTATAAAAATTAAAACTCAAACCCAATATTTTCTTGACTTTAATTAGAAGGCAAATAAAACCCAGATCATTTAGACCTCAAGATCACATCTGAATAGGACTTCTGTTCAGAAGACAATTTGATTTTGTTTGGTAGTCTACAGTTAAATGTAGCAGAGGTACAGTTTTACAAGGTAATTTCAAAACACCTTTTAAAAATGAAAACTCTATATCCCCACAGATGAGAAAATTAGAATTTTGTAGTTGGATGATTAACTGAGAACATAGCTTTCTAAATTTTTCCTTAGTGTTTGGAAAAATATACATTTCTATATCATTTCTTTGGATTTTCACACTTTTATCTATTATGAAATCAGGCAAGGAGCAAAGGACTTACTCTCCAGTCATACTCTATGGCTTTAATTCATTAAATCAAACTCTTTGCAAACTATTTCAGTGTTAAAACAGCAGGGTGTTGTGAATTTTATTTTAGCAGTTTGGAACATATAATCCCACAAAATTATCAGAACTAAAAAATCCTGCTGCTGTTGTGCATGTACTGCTATTATGTTTGCTTACTGAATCTCACTTGCCAGTGGAGGAGGGGAACAAGAAAAAGTCAGTTTTAAAAAGCTTAGGAAAAGGCAACAGAAATTAGATTTGAGCAGTCATTGGGCACGAATCTATCATGAGGATAAATGATCTTACAGACATCTGCACTAATGCATTGTTATAAAATAGGATTTGATTTAATGTTGCAAAAAATGAACACGGTGTAACTGTCATCCCTGACTGGGGAGACTCGACTCGACTCGACTCGAGCACCAATAGAAAGGGAGTGAGCCATCCACACGAGGCCACTCAGCTCATCCAAGGTCTGATGCAGACTCCATCAAAGGACAAGTTTCTACCAATTGTTTGGGGTGGGTTTTTGTTTCCTTTTCTTTTTTTTTAAGGGATAAGAAGAGTACCTGAAATTTATATTCCTGCAAAATGGAGATCAAAGAATAGTTAGTAGTACATCCTGCAGCAAGGATGCTTTTGCTTCTACATCATCTAAGAGGAAAATAGCACTGGCTGGCCCTGCCTGTGAATTACAGGAATGCTCTTTGGGCCTGGCTGAGGGAATACAGAGATTGTAACAGCTGGTTTAACTAATGACTTTTGCAGTTACAGCACCCACAGGTCAAAATTTCCTATCTTGTTTCAAAAGTCCAGACAAAAATATTTCTGACTATTTGATCTTATATTTATTGATTTGTGATTTTTAAATGTGTCCTAGGAAGTTCATGGAGATCGTGTGAAATGTGTTATACCAGCATTTCTAAGTAAGACATCTCATTTTCTGACTCTTCTTAGTACAAAACACTTCAACACAGTCCCCAAACTTTATTGATTCTAACCTCAGTTTCAAATAAGAATGAAGGCAATGTAGGCTTGCTGCTAGGAGAATCAGGAGTAGCGTGTGAATTACACAGAGAAACGGCTCTATGGTCAAAGCCCCAAAGTTGCACGATAAAGAAATTTTTCTACAACAAATTATGTCTGAATATAAGAGGGTCCCTGCATTTTCTTTATGAACTAAAACATAAAGCATTTCTGTATGTCAAGCACAAAAATGGATTAAATAGCATATGCACGTAAATCAATAAATCCCATTAAAAGCAATCCCTATTTGCATTTTGGCCTGTTTGACACCATTAAGATGAAGCTACTAATCTATTAATTCCATCAATATCTAATACTCTGAGATTAGAAATAAGAGAGACTAATTGTGAACTAATTAACTGAAATCTTTGCCTGCTGGCATAATAATGTGTTGTTAATCTAAAATTTGACTTACAATCTTGCTATATTGTTACATCAAGAACACAGGGGCTTGTTTATCCTTGCTAGTGTAATGGCCTTGAGCACCAACCACCTCTAAGTGTGTGATTCTTGGAATTTATAATGAAAGCTTAAAAGCAAAGTTATATACTTAGCCGTTTGCAATTTAAATATACAATGGAGGAAAACTGCTACTAATGTCACTGCCAGCAGTGGTTGTGTTTCACCTGACACAAGAACAAAACAACTTCCACAGTAACAAAAACCTCTCTGCAAGGAATAAACCATTTTCTTTAGGTTCCACCGAAAGAACTTTTAAAATTACGCCCAAACAGTTCTCAGAATACACTCTCAAAGACATGACAATCCTTTTACAGTCTTGTAGTAACCTGGGCAGGCGACATAACGTGCTGCAGATATGCATTCACAACCAGAGCAAAGACGTGTTTCTAGGCTCCCAAATAAAAATGAAGTCATCAATTGCTTTGGTGCCATTTTTTTCTGTGTGTTTTTGTTGCATTTAGATGAATTAATCCAAATGCTAGACAAATTTACTTCAAGGTAAATTATGAGAACACTGTGATCAGAGCACTGGAAAGCAGTTCTGAAGAATTTCTCTGCAGATACATTAGAATTCTTTGTGGATTTAGAAACAGGACATAGATCTATTTTTAATCCTTCACTTTTATTTCATGCCACAAAATCTTCATTAATAGCATGCTGGGACTAGCTTTATGTTACAATTTCTCATTTCTTAAACATCTAGAAAACACCACAAACATTGTGATTAATTCAGTCTTTAGTAAGACTTATCTCCCTTGAGCCAGTCTGATAGATTATTTACATCGTTATACATCTTACAGAGATGAATAGTATCTCTATTTGCTACTTCCAAATATTTAAGGAATTAAGAGCTTTTTAGAGTATTCTGCAGTACTACCTACACAGCTGAAAGAAATAATATAGGGCTTCTCTTAACCAGACATCGTAGAAGGAAAACTGATGGATGTGTGTAAGTAAAAGCGGGAAAGGAGAAATTTATTTAACAGTTTACAAGAACAGATATGATAAAAATATTCCAGGAAGACTCAGGTCAGAAATGAGAAGCCTTTTCACAAGGCAGAAGCTTTCTCTCTAGTTAGAAGATTAATTATTATTTAAAAAGGAACTTTTACACTGACAGAAGTAATGTAAAATTGAGGATAATTAAGAAAAGTTCATTACAGAACTGTATAATTATGACAACATATACTTTATGGATGTGGAAACTCAATAATTTCCTTTTTAAAGTATAGCTAAGAATTAGAAATATTTTTAATCATAACTTTGCTAGAGTAAGAAAATATTTTATTTAACCATTGTTAGTTGCCTGTTATAAAAATTATTATCACAATTATTCTAAAAACTTTGCAGAAAGTATAAGAACAGCTCATCAGAAGAAGCTTAAAATTAAAAAAGATCTTGTTTATTATTTGGAAAGGCTATTGAACAAAATTATCCTTTTTTGATATATTGAACACAGGGAGATCTTGCTTTTTATCTCCTATTTAATGTGTCTTAGATTACAATAATAATAATAAAAAATACTATATAATAACATTATTATTATTATTATTATTATTATTATTATTATTATTATTATTATTATTATTATTATTATTGAATTTATTCTCCCTTATTGCTGTGAAAGATACTTTAAGAATCCAAGCAAGTGTAAGTATTCAGAAGAGCAAGACAAGCCATAACAAAAATGCTATTACTACTTCCAGTTATTATATCTGATGTTAAACTCTGTGGATTTCCTTCAAGGTCTGAAGAACTGAAGTTTTGACAGGTACAACAAAATTCCACAAGCCTGGAAAATGTTGCTGGGAAAAGGTAGTCTGGCATATCCACTATACGTCAGTTTGCACTACACTACTCAGTAATCATCTGCGCAAGCTGGGAGACACGCGAATATACAGACTTAACTACTACACACTACGGTATAAATTACAGCCATTATTTAAGATTACAATGAATAGAAGATAGAAGACTGAGAGAGAATTTTAGATGTATTTTTTTATTGTTTTTTTTATTTGTTTCATTGGTTCACATCCTTTTTCAGTCCTAAATCTACTCTAACTGAGGAAATTCCAAATGCAACAGAGGACACACACATCAACTTGCCAAAATAAGTATTTGTAATTTCTTTTGACATCCTTAAAGATGGAATTGAACATTTCTTAAATCTTTAACGATACAAGCTTAAAACTAAAGAATACAATAAAATTCTAGAGGTGTAAACTGATCAGCTGAAAGATCTCTTTTTTTATCTTTGAGTTTTCCTGTTAGACAAGCTACGCCAATTGACACTAACAGACAAGATACACTAATGCACTAAACTACACCAGAAGTTAGACAAACTGAGTGTTAGGTTAACTAAGTCTAACAGTGGGCCCAATTTCACCCAAATGGGCAAGTAATGTGCAAATCAGCTACAGAAGAAACTTAAGGAAAGATCTGCCACAGGTTCTTGTTCGTTTCACTATGGGCATTCCGGTTTGAGTCCCCTGACAGGTTCATTGTTTAGGTCCGTTACTTCTTGTTGATAAAGTTTACATATTCACAGAGTATATCTTGCATACTCTAATAATTTATTGTAAATCGATGCTTTTCTTCTTTTTCCCTTGAAAGTCACTTTTATTATCCTTCTCCCTTAGATTCTCCAGTTGGACTATATATGTATCATTATATGTGATGCCCAGATTAAATCCATATTCCAGAATATACTATATTACTGCACCCTAGGATAGAAGAATTAATTCATATATAGAGAATGTAACATTTAGAACAATGTTATTGTCATATCTTAACATCTGAGTTCACACAGAAGTGAGAATAACAGAGGTGAAGTAGTGAATGAGTCATAAGATCTTCACTATTTTGTTTTAATGAAGCTTTACTGGATTAACAATTTACAACCAAGTTTGCTAGCCAAGAGTTTACATTCACATTTACATATATTTACAAATTAGAGTGAAATCAATATTTTCTAAAATTCTGTATCTTGCTAATATTTTATTGAATAACTGCACTGTCAATTTAAAAATGTCTTGTGGATTATGTAAAATAATCAGAATTAATGATTTGTAAATGTTATAAACTTGTAGTACAGAGACAAAAGGAAAAATTATGAGAACCTAAGTTTTTATTCCTTATATCCTTGTCCCTTTTTAATACTAGTTTTACTGATATCATCATTATTAAAATGATGGCTTCTACTATGTTAAGTTTAGCTTAATTGTCACATTCATGGGTTTAGCTATCATTTATTTAACCTCTGCTATCAGTGTTAAATGTATTGCAGTGATAAATCCAGTACAGGAGATTAGCTATTAAGAACTGTTAAGAACTGCCCAGAACTGTCCAGTAAATGGAAAACACAAGTTCTATCAAAACACAAATCACAGGTATTCAGAAGAAGAAATACATCACCAACAGTAAAATATGCCACTTTCAACAATACTTAAGTTAAAACATAATTATCCTAATATATGGTATAGAAAGCAAACTAGAGGCACAAAGGTAAACTCTACAGAAATGTAGTACAGAAATGAAGTAAGATCACCAAATCAGAGTACAGGTACACACCATCAGGATGGATCAATGTACCTGCAGATGTAATCATTTCACTTCTCCCCTTCTGCCCATCTGTGACATAAGTAGGTTTAGAACAGATCATCACAAGCATCCCTTTATAACATCTTAGCCCAAATTAGCTACAAGGCAAAAGATATTAGTTTCTGTACTCTACCATTTCAGCATATTTTAATTCTGCTTTTTATTGTTGTATATTTTGCATTTTAAAATCCTCATGAGAGGTTTCCCACTTTTAACTTTTTGAACAGGTTAGTGCTTCAAAGTCAAATGAACAATAGTTGGAGAGTTAAACACAAGTGGTTAGACACCACTTTTTTTAATTCATCTAGAAGCAGCACCTCATTTGAGAGTGGTTTCCATAAGGCTTCATGAAAAGTAGCATCTCCGGAGAGGGATTTGGAACTGCTTATGGTGTTCATGTCAGGAGATATTTATGCATATACTCAGCTTTTTCTTCTGAAATTTCTCAACTCCATGATCTATTGTTCATTTCTAATCAATCTCAAAATCAATGCTAAATCTCAATGATCCTCTTGCAAATGATGAGACTATATATTCATTCCTGACCTGACCCACGTAAATCACAGGCTCAGCCAAAATGCCTGTCTTCACAGTTCTTCCTGGACGAGATGAGAGTGCTACCATTCACAGCGTCAGAGGGAGTTTAAATACTATCACTTGCAATCCTGTGCTCAGCAAAGATGATACTGTTAACGGCTGTGTGGTGAGCCATAGCAAACCACCTACAGCTTTTTACTGAGCTAAATTGATACTGCCTGTAGTGCCATGACTAAAACATTCCTTTTCACAGTTGCACACTATATTAGGAGCAAACACTAGGAGTACAGGCCATAGTGCACTTATTACAGGGCTCACACCCCAGTAGACATCATCTGTACATGAGATATTTAACCACAGAGCTCACGAACGGCGTGAACGGCATCCGCTGTGGTGGTACACAACGCCATTGCCCCCCTGACACATAAAACCACACAAAAATCCCAGCCAATACCGACTCTGGTGTAAGTGTTTAACAAATTACTGGATAAAGCCTTTCTACTTGAACACCCATCATTAAGGTAAATAAATTCAATGAAGTAAAATAAAACCATTACTGAAAGGGGTCTCAGTAGATAGCACAGCCACACGTGCTGAATAAAAGCCAAAATCTCAGGATATGTTCTTTGGTATTATCTGTATTCTCACACTACTGCACTTAATAGGAAAAAAACCCTACATATCAAAAGCAGTCCACTGAGAAAAGCAGTTACCAGCCACGGTGCTGTACAGGGCTCATTAAACTCTGCCTTCCACAGTCTTAGCACTGAACAATATACCCACTTTTCATACTTTTTGACAGACGAGATATTTATTTTTCACGCTTTATTTTCATTGAACTTATGACAGAGATGTAGTTACACTCCAGTTAAGAAATGGCTCTTGCTACAATGCTAGCAGCAGTTTAGACAAAGACACCTATAGAGTTGACAAGTGCATTTTAAAGTTTGAACAAGAAGAGGTTCATTCTATAGCTACCTATGTTCATGTGCTCATATACATATGAAATGTATTTATTAATTATTTAATAAGATATGTGGCTTCTCCGCATCAGCCATTTGCCTCCAACGTGGAGAAAATGACAGATTTTGTTCTTACATAATTTATTAATTTTTGCAAATACAAATCAAGTTCTCAATACAGGGTTTCGTGATTACTTTCTCCATGTGGTTTCAAAATAGAGCAGTGTTTTCAAATAGTAATAAAACCATTGAATCAAAACATAATCAACTGATAAAAAGACAGCCAAAACTACGCCAGCTTTTTTGCACATGAAGACTTCTCCATATATAATAAGGGCAATAAACATTAACTTCATATTGGGTAAGAGTGCTATGCGTTTAACCTGTCTCTGCTACTCAGACGAGCAAGTTTGAAAGAAAAACACAGTTAACATCTAGGAGGCAGAGGAGAATATTTGCAAGGAGATAGATTATATCATTATTACCTCTAATGTAGGCAATTATTATATAGAGAGAAGCTATGGACTTATGGTGGGGAAGGAAAATCATATCATTGCAGAAAGTTTATTTATAACCTTAATAAGTACTTGACTTTTCATTCTGGCATAGCAATGAGTTTCGCTCCCTGGATAATTTCTGAAGGTGTTTTATACATGTTTTGATTTTTTTTTTCTCTCAAGCTAAACTAATACTCTTATCCTCTATTACCTAAATATATTCACTCCAGTCCATGGCAGTAATTTAATTTCTCCTATATATTTTTTGTGATGTTATTTGCTACAACAGTCTTTCACATTTGAATGAGCAGGGAGGTTTCATTTACTCCAAATGTGTGGTCAGTGGTTCGGCAGTTCAATCTCTTGTCACTGAGCATATTTGACCATACTAAGTAAGAACTGAAGAGATTCCCATACACACTTGGTAAAATACCATGTGAAGAGTCCTGACTGGAAATATTAACCAAAGAAATGTAAAGTCTGGAAGTCTCAGGGACATAGGGGACTTTTCCAATAATACGCTTGCTACATAATTTTGAAATTGAACAGTGAGAAATAAATACATAAAAACTACTTAAAGTTTGGGGTTTTTTTCTAGGATCTCGATGGATGGATTTTTCTCAGCCATTTAGGCCAAAATTATCATCAATTAGAAGAAAGGTGGCTTTTCATATTGCTATATTACATTTCTATAGGTTGCAGGCAACTTGTAAACTAGATTCTATGAGAAGGTTTGAGCTTGGCATAGTTTAGGGTCAAAAGCACTAGGTGCTATCGCTTGAAATAGGAACTGGACTTGAACTAACAATCTGTTTTTTTCTATCTGGCTCATTTGGTTGTCTGACAGTAAAGCAAGAAAGCTACCTGAACATATCTAACCTGACAATTTGATATCATATTGAGAAATTTCTGAGGGAGATGGGGGAATTTTAAAAAAAAGAGCATAGGGATTAATACAATCCAAAATTATTTAGAAGGCAACTCAGCATTTTTGTGTTCCAACATAGGTACACATGTATATCCACTCATCTCTTCCACAGAATCTTTTTTAGAAACTTGGTAAAATATGTAATTTTTAAAGTTATTTACTTTTGCTTACTTGAAACATTGTCATATTCACTAGTTCTTCTAGTAAAGCTGTTCTAATATTGTTTTAACCTCATTATTAGAAAACTAATTTCAAAGCTGAATTTGTCGAATTTCAAAGGTTTCACTGCCTTTTTATTGCATTCCTATTAGGAAAGGTGAGGCCAATGTTTAAAAACCAGTTCTAGCCTCTAATGACTTTTGAAGTGAAGTTAATGACTTATTTTATTATGTATTTGTTATACTGTTAGCACTACATTTAAACTGGAAATTATTCTGCAATATGAGCTAAGTACTTCTCATATATGTCTGGCACTAGAGGAAAGAGAAAACAGGCTTATTGACACCCGGTGTTATTGGTTTTGTTTCTTCTGACATAAGAAATCGTTTTCTAGAAGCATATTCTGGAAAAATTATGGTCACTTCATAGAATTTACTACTTTTGCCAGTGAGTTTATTACAAAAGTTCCTACAGACTTTATCCCTGCTGCAATGTGTGCACAACTGCTGAATCCCTGCTAGCACAGATGAATGCAGCAGGTGTTCTTGGAGATGAGAACTTCTGATGAAGTGTCACCCACTGCAGTAGTTGGAAAAGTAAGACACAATATCTGGGGGAAATACTAGGAACTACTTTGAACGCCTTGCTGGCAGGCAGTAGGAAACAAGATTTATGAATTAACCCAGTGGGTCCTGAGTGCCTTTAAGTTGTCAGATGGCATCTTTTGCTGTGCTTCATAGAGCTGAAATGCTGCCCTCCATGGTTTTGTTGGGCTGAATTTTTGGCTAAAGGTGAGCATTTTCCACAGTAGCCGAGAGCGAGCTTTGGTAGTTTGTTCTAGCAATTACACTGTTCGTCTCTTCATAGACTCTGTCACTTTGTTTACAGTGGCTACAAATTTTAACATTACTTTGGGGTGAAAAGAAAGCAATGTTTATCAAATAGATTGACTTTCCTAGTAACCATAGTGCTCAATTAAATATTAACTAGGGTAGCATTTTTCAGTGACAGGAGAGAGATTATTTTTTTACTCGCACATGGAACGTAACTGGAGGTGCTGGGTGTAAGGGTAAAGTTCCTGAATTTTCTAAGGAGCAAACAACGCAATTCACCTCTTCCTGACTTTGACTGTCTTTAGGAATAACAGTAAGTTGCTTAAGTGTCAGGAATCTTTTCCTGCCACATGACAGGAGCATTTTCCCTAACAGGTGGCTGCCTATGCTGAGCTATCCCAGAGCCAGGATGAGAAGATGACCTGATAAAGTAGCGTTTGTAGTCTGCCTCTAGTCTGGGCACTTCTCACTGACCCAACACGCAAAGCTGTTAATTCCTCCTTACTCAAAACTTTCATTGCTGTTTTGGGATAGTTTTTAGGTATAGTGTAAACACTACCTTAGCACAAAGGATATTTCTTTCATAACTGCCGTTGTTACATGCATTTAATACATGTTCAGAAATGTTTTTTCCATATTTTCTTTAATTACTCCAAAATACGATAGAAGTCTATACTTCATATCCTTAGCATTAGAAATTAATCTGCAGAATTCCAAAAGGTAGCTCAGATTCAGATGCGCTACCTTTTACAAGTGGCTGTTTCTGTCAATAGGCTATATAGGGAAAGAAAGCAATAATTCCCTAACTCAGGCATTTCAGTTTAAACATTCAGTTAAATGAGATGAGTCTGGGCCTGCGTGGTTACTGGTTTCTCTAGGTCTTTGTGACAGCTTCATAACTTTTTCCCAACAGCATGACTTTAAAAAAATGCTTTTATAGCATTATTGCCATTAATTTTCTACTAGCCCATTATCTTTCAATTAGCGCATAAAAGTAAACAAGTACTCTGAAACCTCTAAGAAATAACAAAAAAAAAACCCTGGTAAAATATCAAGCAAAACAGAATGACTCATTCCTTGTTGTACTTCTATATAAATGCTGTGTTATATGGGTGCTATAGATGTTGGACATCCTTAGCTTCAAATGACAGAATTTTGAAGTTAAAAAGAAAGATCTAGTCTTTATTACTTTAACCACAAAGACGGAGAGGAATGAACACTTGAATCTAAGCCACCATAAACTGATAATGCTGATTGACATTTTGACTCCAGGTCAAGAGGAGACTCCAGGAGAACAACATCAAAACTAAATTCCAACAGCATATCATGTCTGACATCATACGGATACCATATCGTACGAATAGCATATCATATGAATACCAAGTAGTAGGGCCATTATCCTACTGTATAATCTTGAAATCATTAAACATCTCTGTGTAAATTGTGTGAGAAAAAGGTAAAATCATTATCTTAACAGAAAAACATAGCTTTGTTCTGGTTTTGTATAATTCTATTTACTATCATAGCTAATGCAACAGAAAATATTTTAAAAGCATCAATAATTGCAATAAGCTGAGTTTAAAAGTTTGTCACATTATCCACCAAATAAGAGGAAACGCAAAAATAAGGATAGATGTGCAGTTTAAGGTTTATCCAAACTGATGGAAGCAGTGGAATGGCTGGAACGTATTTTTCAGTGGGTAAAACAAAACTTTTCTGGAGAAAGATGGTTTGTCCCTCCAGTTCCAAACTAGTGCTTATCTAAGTACTGGTTTGCTAAACAATCATTTGCATGATTGATAAGAGCTTGTTAGCAGGTAGGAACTTTTTAATGAACAAACCTAAGTGTACTAAACTGAGAAGTATAGTTAGATAGGTAATTAAAATATAGCATGCTAAAATATTAATGCATGTATTACTATTGTTCTGTTGTGAAAAACTAATCATTAGTTTAATTCCTCTATATATATGACAATGTTTTTGTTTTGATTCTAATTATTGCTCACATTTACTGTCATCTCAGCTCTGAAAAGGCCTAGGACACCAGTCTCTTCTATGCTAAAATTCAGGCCTGTCGTGGTTTCCTAACATTTGGCACCTTGCAAGTTGAAGCATCACATACAAACATGTAAGCATGTTATTACATAGCACCAAGTGGGTATAAAAACCTGACTAGTTTATGCCATAAATCCTTAAAAATAGAAAACACACACACAGAGAAATCTATACAAACAATCAGAAGGGTTTTCATAAAAATATTTCCTTATGTACATTCTCAAATTAACTTTTTTTGATGTTCACATATTTTCTAGTATTTAATGCTCCTGATTGCCTAACATTAAACACACTTCAAGATTCTGGCAACAGTAAATAAATCTTATCTTTCCATTCTTCTTTTGAATTAAGAACTACAAAAAATGCAAGATTCAACAGCTCTTTTCCTCTTCAATTCAATTAAGCACTGAATCCAGGAGAGAGAACATGGGTAGCAGGCTACCTTGGATTTCAGCACTGTGACAAATCCTTCTTCTCTTCCTTTGCACTGTCTGTAACTGCAGTATTTCAGGATGGGCAACAGGAAGGTTAGGTTTGTTCAGGTTTTACTTGGAAGGCTAAGAACGTGAATGTTCCCACACATTGGCATTTATCTGGAGCTCTGTCTTTTATGCTCAGCAATCACAAGTGACAAAGTTGCACGATATTTGTTCTGGTGTCATCAGTGCAGGACCAAGGGGCAGAGGGGGTGTTGGGTAATTCTACAGCTTTATCAGTTATAAATACTGGTCATTCATGTGTTCATTCATTTGGCAGAGAAGCACCCTGTCATAAACTGTCCCCTCTGACATAGAAAGGACATTGTCCAGAAGGAGGAGGAATAAAACAGAAAAATAGTCCTGGCACTCAGAGTGGTATGCATATTTTGTATGGTTTGGTTAATGAGTTTATGAACCTTAGGCTATGAATTTTAATCCTAGCAGTCGCTGCTGGTATTCTGAAAGTCACATATTGAGCAAGTGTGAGATGCGTTTTGGATGCTGATAAGTGCAGATGACAGAGACAATTCCTAAAAGCCTCCAAGTAGCCAGATGGAGAGGGATGGACACAATAAAAGACAGGAAGCACCTCAGATCACTGCCAGCTGTAGGTCAAAATTAGACAGGACATTTATGTTTGTTCAAAATATGCTTTCTTACTTAAAAATAGTTTTTGAAATTGTCCATTCATATTCTATTCTAGTAAGCAACTGTTCAGAAAAAGTCATGCTGTTTTTAATTTTGAGTACCATACTGTGGGATACAGAGAAAAAACTCGCTATTTAGGGAGTCTTTCCTTGGTAGTGAGAATGTTTTATATGAAAAGAAATGAATAGTACATAAAGATGAGGTTTAAGGACAAGTATTTATCCACTTGGTGTTAGGAGCAGAGACCACTGGGTCTCAGAGGTACTTCCTCTGTCTTGTGAAGTCCCGCTACATTCGTTACATCCATAATTTTATTGATGCCATGAATTATAAACTCTTATAGAGAAAATTAATCTCTCTTTGACCTAATTAACATGCAGCAGGTAATAACATAGAAGAAGTAGATAAATGGGCAGGGGAGCAACAGGGCATAAGGGCTATATGTAAGACTAAAACAGAATAAGGACTCTAGAAATGCCATTCACCCTATTATGTAATCTGTAGCATATATTGAAACTTTGAAACATCTTGTCACAGGAAGCAATAACTATTAAAAAGAATGACAGAAGACCTACTCGCAAGATGGCTTTTGCCTACTGTCTTACATACGGAAATAAAAGCCACAGTCGTAGTTTTTCTACTCGTCATGAGCTGATAATATGATAATGTTTTGTTCTGCTTTGAAAATATTTCTCCCCTTCCTGAAACACAGAGATGTATCTGCTTTTCTTATTCCAAGATTAGAGAGTGCTGTTTTAAAACAACACCTTTCAGCAATATTCTCTGAGAAGTCGGTGCAAGAAAATCTTAACAACTCTACACAAGTAAAATGTTCTCTGCTTAGCTGGTACTAGAGTAAACCAAAAATAAATATTTTTTATTATACACACAAAAGCAGATTGCAAAGCAGTTATGGGGAACGGGGACAGTAAACCCCCAGGAACATACCCTACCGTACGTAGGACAGTGCGGTGCAAATCAGAAGGTCATGAGTATATGAGGAAAACACAGGTGACTTAATCATCCAGGAGACAAAATTGCTGATGCTATGCTCTGTACCATTCTATGCTCTTCCACTGAAAAAATCACACTCACACTCATTAAAATGCCTTGAATGTGTAATTTGTAGCTATATCTGTACATGTGAGCTATTGAGAAAGTTAAACATTGCCATAAAATTAACTTCTAACTTGATTTAAATTTGTGCCGGTCATCTCAGAACACACTTTGGGTATTACTGTAACTGAATCATATATGAAAAGTTCCTCTGAATTTCAGATTACCAGTTCCTCCTTGGTAGCCTGTTCCCTGACAGCTTTCTGTACAGAAAAGCCTTGTAGGAAAACAAAGCAAAAAAACCAACAAAAAACCCCACATCAAACTAAAACAAAAAATAAATACTTTTTCCAACTGTCAGATCAGAAGTAAGGCAGACCCTAGGTCTAAAATGACAGCTTAATTCTTCTACAACTCTGCTTTGCCTTGAAGGGTAATAGTACACCACAAATAAAGTAGTAACATTACTTTCAGTCTTGAGAATTTCTTTGAATCTATTAGATTATCAAGATTTCATATATGTAAAATTTCTGACACTAAGTGTACAGCTGTGAGCTGTAGTCCCGGACTACCTTTGGCTTACACTAAAATAATAAACCATGAGTAAAAGACATAATTCAGTCCTCCATGTTGTAGTCAGAAAATACATTTTTCTCAACTCCAAAATAATTTTCCGCATAGCTTAAGCACTCTTGCATACATTCATGCATAAGCAAAATGCAAAATACCTGGGTCAGCATTAAGAAAAGGATAGAGTCAACAAAAACTATTGAGGTCATCTATTCTCTTTTTGGATAATTTCCCTCATCACTGCAAAATCAATAGAATGATGTCTTTCGAATACTTGCTGCTGCTGAGAGTGATCCCACAATCTGATGATTTAATGGATAAGCACCGAATCTTAACACAGTCCAAAACAACAGGCACCGAATGAGCTTTATCTTACTGAAGCAGCATCAATATCTACTGCTCTATCATTAAGAACAGTGCATTCAGGCATCTCACTCGCTAGGCTATCTTGAACAGCATCAGCTGTAGGAACTATTTGCAGTTGTGAACGTGTTCTAGTGAGTGCTGTAATATAAAAGCAGCTCCAAATGCAGAATGATGTAATCAAATGTGAAAGGTATGGAGACAGTAAACTACCAGTTACGTTGACAATCTAATTAAAATAACTTTGAACCTAATTTTGTTATCTTTGGTTAATTTCCATTTTTATAGCATTACATTTTCTAATGAATTATTATAATTAATGAAATCATTATAAAATTATCTTTGTCTATGAGAAAAATAGATGTGTTATTGCATTGCATTAATAGCATGTGAAAACAAATACTACAATTAACAATATAGTTACAGGAGTTTAAATCTACTCCAGCAATATGAAATAAACATGCTGCTGGATTACTGACAAGATTTTTCGGAGTATTATGCCATTTAAATAAAATACTTCTATAAACACTGACTTTCGGTTTAAACTCCAAATTAGTTAGGTATTTTAATGCTATATAGGAATCAATCACTGCTAATGCTCTAAAGCTTTGCAAGGTGTTGGTTTAATATACGTACCTAAACAACGGCTGCATTAAACAGCTGAAGCTCATTCCCATATATGATATTTTAGTGTATAGAATTGACAGCATATGACATATTTTGCAATATGTCGTGTTATACAGAGTTAGGTAATTCTATTTGAAGCAATCTCTGTTAGTCACAGGTATTCTGTTTAGCAGCAGTTTAGAGTAAGTAGATTTTAACTACGTGAAACCACCTGCAGGCTCAGGTAGACTAATTTCATTCTGTAATACCTTCAGCCACATGTTGACTTTGAACTCTTAAAGTCTGCAAGGTTGAAGATATAAATCTTGAGTAAAAAATTCTAGATCCAAATTTCTGAAATTCTTCTGAATTTTGGAAATTGTAAGAATAAAAAGATGATTTTCAAGTTTAAAGGAATAAAATCACATTAGTTCAAGTTTAAAGGAATAAAATCACATTAGTGGATGGAGGTTGTACTACTGGAATCATCAAATTATGGCTGTTACCAAGATCAATAATGTGCCTGAGAATATCAGACAAAAAAGAAAAATATTCCCTTTCCAAAACTAAAGAACTTAGATAATATAATGAAGCTTCATAAGAAAAAAACAGATTATATTAGTCCATTTCATGTATGAATTCAGTGCATGTATGCTGATACCCGGAGGCACTTTCCTTTATTAAATTCCTGTCTCAAATATCACAGTATGACAACCAATAAAAATATTTGATTTCATTGACTTTTACTGAATATCACCTTGTGATAATATAAAACTAGTAAGTTTTGGGAGAATTTGAGAAAAAAGTAGCTTAGTTACTTTTGAGAGGCAGTATAAGCAGCAGCATTAAGAAAATGGGGCAAGTAAAAAAGATCAATTAGAGACAATATGCTATCAAATTACAAAAATTCTCATGTGAGAAGCCTAAATTATTATTGATTAAGACATTTTATTATATTCAAAGGTAAAGAAAACTTAGTTAATGATAAGAGAAAACCTTTCAAAAGGAATAGATTTACAACACAGACAAAATCATAATGATCAATAAAATACATACAAAATTAAGAAAAAACAAAGCAACTGCATAGCTAGTTTTCAAAACCAGAACACATTCCCAAAGTTAACCATTCTGCAGCTGTTAGTCTTTAGGAAAGGACTGTGGTAACTAATAATTTTCCACTTCTTTCTCTTTTCTTTGATAATAAAGTTCTCATTGTCTTTTCAAATTAAATGCAAAGCTTGTCCTCTCTTCTAAGCGTTATTTGTATTTATGAATTTAAAGTCAGCTGGACAATCTCTTCATATGAATTTTTACAATTTCACCACCTAGGTGAAAAATTTAATAATGATGTTGATCTTCTCTGGCATGCTTTTACATCTTCCTATTTCTGTTTGCAGTTATGACCCTTGAAACAATAAGCAGAGTTTTCTTGGTTTTGTTTTGATTTACCTGAAAGACAGCCAGTGAGTGACAGAAACAGAAACAGTTTCCATGACAACCACATCATTGGTTGCAAAGGTCTTCGGTCCCTCTTTGTGCAGTTGTTAGCAACGCTGACGTTTCTTCATTAAAGCTTAGCCTAGTGAGACAAAGAGAATCCTCTGTTAGCAAAATTAAAAACATCTTGCAATAATATGATAGGCAATTCAAACCACAAAGCCAGTCCTAATAAAATTAAAAGTCTAGCTCCAAAGAACTCTGTATGCATAGGGGCAGGTAGCCTGACAGATCCTCAGAGGGATCTTGTCCCAGTAATTTCCTGTGTTAATAGTGAAATATCTGGGGCACTACTTTGGATATGTATGGCCATCACCCCAGTGCAGTATATATATTGAAGCTCTGAATTTCTAAAAAGTCAGATAGAAGACAGTACACATATCTTTCTCAGCGAACAAACTCAGGCATTTTTATTACTCACAAATTGGGTTGAAATAGATTCCAGTTACTACTGATTTGCTCATTGTGTAAAGAATCTGCCAATGCATTGAAACAATCACCATTTATATAAACCAGATTTTACGTATTTACCTTCCTCTAACACTCCTCAGGTTTTTGTCTCCTATCTGTCTGTCCCATGACTTGCACAAACATCTGCCACAATATATCAAAGCTATTACTTTGAAAATATCAGTAGTATCAACACATTGAAACTCACAGATTTTCTGTTCAAATGAATGAAAAATCAGTTCAAAATATAAGGAATTTCAGCTAGTATGAATGGACATGAGTTTACTTCTGGTCTTTGAAAAGAAAACTATTAAGCTGCAAAGATAGAGTTCATTTCCAACACTTAGTCATAGCTTTTTAGGAAGCCTTAGAGATCCTCTTTTTGGAGGCCAAGGAATCTTCAACCCCTATAGGCTGTGATCCACAACTACAAGAGCAGTCTCACAGGGCAGAACAATGAGGCAAAGGAGAATTTGGTTTTGTTCCCCTACCACAGAATCATAGACTCATATAATCATTAAGGTTGGAAAAGATTTCTAAGACCATCAAGTCCAACCGTTAGCCCGACACCACCATGTCCCTAAGCACCACAACCTACACATCTCTTAAATATCTCTAGGGAGAGTGAATCAACCACTTCACTGTGCAGCCTGTTCCGATTCTTGAAAACCCTTTCAGTGGATTAATATTTCCTAATATCTACTCTAAACCTCCCCTGGCACAACCTGAGGCTGTTTCCTTTCATTGTATTGCTACTTACTTGGGAGAAGAGACCAACACCTGCCCTGCTACAATCTCTTTTCAGGTAGTTGTAGAGAGATAATGTCTCCCCTCAGCTTCCTCTTCTCCAGACTAAGCAGCCTCAGCTGCTCCTCATAAAACTTATGCTCCTTTTTGCGGACTCTAGAGTTCCTCCAAGCTATAACCAGCACAGTTGCATGCCACAGTTGCTCTTTGGGGGGACCTATCCCATCGTGTACGTTAAAACATTCACAGTAAGCAAGTAGAGGTAAAGCTCAACACAGCTGACAAAAAGATATAATTTCATAATGTAAGAGCAGGTTTCTGATCGATTATTCCGTTTCAGCTGCTCTCTGAGTCTCTCTAGTTGTAATCTACTTTTACAGTCTTTTCCTCGTATATCGGAACAAGCATGTATACACACACATAGAGCAGGACACACGCAGTGTGAGCACAAAATGATAGCATCTGTTTAGGTGCTGGTAGATATTCCTGCAACAATCTAAAGGTGAAACTTTTCATCTTTGGTTTATACAGCACAACAGGTACAGCTTTCAACACAGATAAAAATTCTCCTTTGGGATTGTACGTACTTCCAAGCAACTTAGAGGTAAACTTAGCATCGGGTGAACACATTAATACAAGCATCTCTGAAATAGAACATAACAATCTGGTAGCTGAGTGACTTCACACATAGTGTCTGTAGCTCATCTAAACCTCCACAGGAAACCTCCTCAATTAATTATTAATGTAAGCTGCCTTTGTTTTTCACTTCAGTGATAATCTGCTTTTTAGTCACTGTGTTCTTTTATTTAGTGAATTATCTCGTTCAGCATCCTTTGCTGGCCAGGCCTTTAGGAAATAAGTTTTTTCATTCATATTTAATTTTTTCCCTTATGGCCATATCTGTTAAAAAGGGTAGAGCACAGCTTTCCCCCTTCCTCAGCTTTCTTGAGCTGCTTTTATAAGGCTGCAACACAGAAATTATGTTAACTTGGTGATTCTCCTGTTGCATAAACAGGAAAATATAATCAATGTTTCAAGCATTAAAGTGCCAGAACGTTGTTCTTCATGTTATTATTATTATCATTAATATAATTAGAAATTATTGTACTTATTGGATCAGACTGATAAAAAATAATACTAAAAGCTGTGGTTGGTAGAACAGAAACAGAATATCATAATGAAAGATGAACTTATTTCTCTTCTCATTCTTGAAACACAGTGATTTTAAGCTCTAAGGAAAAGGATATATTTTTAATGAAAGTTTAACTAAAGACAACAGAGTTATAACAACTTCTGCCAGAGAAGGAGCCTATAGCCAAATAGCTGTAACAACTTCTAAGTGGCGTTTCTTAACTGTGACGTAACCTGACCCTATCAATGTAAACAAACTTCAGTTCTGTAATATAGGCCTATTAAAATGTAAAGGCAGAGCAGAATGATGTGGAGATACTCTGAATTAAGTCATGATGTTGGATACTGACCTTCCTATTAGGATATTCTTTGTAGAAATACATTGGTTTATCCTAGTAATATTGTTAGAAAAGCAAGCAAGAGGAAAACATATCACTACATACCTTTCTCAAAATCTACTAAGAAGTCTTGATTATTATCATAATGAAATGATCTAACATCTTTACTTATTTTTTTCTACATTTCTTGTTTCTTCAGGGATACCTGGCAAACAATTTTCTAGCCATACAGACAAACAGAATGCATAGCAATATGACATAGGTATTGTATATCTAAGAACTGGGGAGTAAAGTTCTTCCAGTTTGACAAGGACATTGATATTTCTTCACTGAAAGGGTGGTCAGGGATTGGAACAGGCTGTCCAGGGAGGGGGTGGAGTCACCATCCCTGCAGGTGTTTAAAAGACAGGTGGATGAGTTCCTTAGGGACAGGGTTTAGTGGGGAGACAGGCACGGTTGGATTTGATGATCTCGGAAGTCTCTTCCAACCTTATGATTCTATGATATTGCATGTATGGGGCTATCTCATAGCATGTAGAATAATCACAAAGGTGTTTTCTATGAAATAATACAGGCAAGAGCGTGAAAATTTATAATTAATAAATATAAGTGTAAAGTCTAATTTCTGCTCTAGATTTAATTAAGGGATGTGCTCCCAGTTTTGCTCTCAATGGCTGTCCTTTGATCTTTTGGATGACCAGGCTCCCACTTCCAGACAGTCTTTGGTAACTGAAGAATTCCATTATGGTTATCAAAAAAGACCAAAGCTACACTAACAGAATTAAAAGAGTTTTATGGCTTTAAAAACAGTTAATGAATATTGTCTTAAATCCTGTAAGAAAATTTGCATTCTTAAAACTGGTTTATGCTTAAAGTAGCTTAAGGCCACACACACAACTAGCATTCAGTTGTTCTTTGTTTGAAAATCTTGTTAATTTTATGGAATTTTTTCACATTCCTGACTGTCTTCATCTCACAATGAAGATTATGAAACAAGGATTAACATTATAATCCTAAGAATATAGAACAGAATATAAAGTCACCTACTATTATAAAAGACTAGAGCTGAATATGCTGTTCAAAAGAACTTTAAAATAATTTCAGGTGAACACTAGCTGAGTTTTTTTCCCCAAATACAGATTTGTATTTCACAAAAACCCAACTGGTTTAATTGTAATAGTTCATTTACTTTGTTTGTAGTTCAGTGCAAGGAAAAAAAATTAAACTGTAAAGAATATGCAATGTTTGCATAATCTGACAAAGCTTTACACTCTAGTTTTCTAGTTTTTAAAAGTAAGGATAGAATGTCTACCATTTGTTGAGATTTTTTTCCTGTCCTGTTCTTATTCTGGTTTCTTCACAAAATAAGTAGATTCAGTGATATGGAGGAAATGAATTTTCCCTGGTGGCAATGTGCAAAAATTAGTGTTCTAAGATAAAGTTGATACATATAATGTACTACAAGTAATTTATCTAAGAAATTTAACTTCTATTTCTGCAAAAAGAGTTAGCAGATGTGGTTTTCAGTTTTTGCATGGTGCTATCCATACTTCTTTATTCTTTGTTTTCCCTAGAATTTCTGCAAAATTCCTTTGCAGTTTGTTTTAATTCTGTATGCTGATTGTAGACCATTTATTAAAACATTCACTATTCAGTGTGTTTTATTGAATTTTTTGGCTAGCAGGGACAGGGTGCACATTGTCTCTTGGTTCTGACTCTTGAAAGAATTTGTGAATACTTGGACCATGACTACTTATGCAAAGTTGTCAACATCAATGTGCAAGAGGTTTGAATTATGTTCACTAAAACTCTGGGATTTTTTAATAATAATAGCAATAACTATCATTAATATTTTTTTCTGGCACTTAAGATAAATTTATATGTAATTTCAAATATTTATTATTTTCCTGATTAAAACAGTTAAGAAATGAAACTTTTAGCATAGATACTGTGATACTGATATCAAAGTGCTCTCTTCCATTATAACTAATTTGTTTCATTTTTCTGTCAATCGCATATTTATCAGTTTATTAGTAAGAATATGAAAGGGATAACTACTTAAATCCACATCCTCTCTCACAGCAGCGTAATACAAGTCTTTGTCTCTACAGTAACAATACTGCTTAAAGGGTGTGACTTGTAACAAAAAATGTTTCTCTGTAAAATTTCTTTTTCCTGTGTCAATACATATTAGACAAAAACTCAAGTCACTGACAAGCAAATGTATTTAGTTTTTCCTTTCCTCAAGAAAAAGGAACACTCTCTGAGTTAATGAATAGCACCAGTGATGAGTAATTATCATGTTCTTCATGGACTTGGAAGGGCAGGTACTGAAGGGAAGGCTATTACTGTTAAGACTCACATGTCTGAATTGAAAGAAAAATGGCATCTCCTGCAAAGAACAGATACACTTACATGGCTTGACACAGTATTTTTAGGAAATATTTTAGGATGGTGGCCTAAGGTGCAGCTAGTCTGCTAATAAGGTTTCTCGAGGTGGCAAACCTATGAAATCAATAAATGCAACAAGCAAAGTATCACCGACTAGGCTCTCCATAAAAGGCTCATTATAATCTTGGAAAAAAATGGAAGTCTAACTGAAGATCCATGGTTTAAAGCACTGAAATAAAGCCTTCTAATCATCACTGAAGTCTCTGTCCCTCCCTGCATAACCTTTACTTCAATCAAGGCTTGGAAGACATGAATCGAATTGCTACAGTCAGCAGTTCAGCCTGTCCTCCTTGCTCCCATGAGTATCAGGTCTGGTAACACTCAGCCCATGGAGAATAAGAGGCTTTAGAAAAGCAAAGGCTCAGATATTACAAAGTTTATCCTGAACAGAGGAGATAGATAGCTTGGCTGGAAATTTTTATAAAGAGCTTGCCTGTTGAGAGTTCCCTGATGATATATTTACATATAAAGTTAACTACTAGACCATGATTATGACAGACATGGGTTATACGGAATATAAATAACCTCTATTGAGTTTGTGTTCCTGCTTGCATTCAATAAAGAGATAATTTGCTCAGTCCAAAATCTTTTCAACAATACTATTTACAAACTGGTTTAAATTTAATAAAAACATATTAAGTTAATATTTGATAAAAGTCGTACCATAAACACTTTTACAATGAAATGTCAGTGGAATTTGTTATAGGACAAATGAAAGTGAAATGATATTAAGCCAATGTAAACAGCGAGGCACCTTGTAGGATTGATTATCACCCCAAGAGAAGATCATTTATTTTCAAGGTTTAATAATAGTTCAAACTATTGTAAAGAAAATTTAATAAAGTGTAAGTTTTAACAGTTTCATAAAACAATTTCTGAGCTGTTTTATGAACACTTACTTTACTTCTAACAATATTAAAAGTTTATTCTGCAGTGGAACCTTTCCTTGTGAGATTCCTCTTGGCAAGAAACCAAGACTTTTGATATGTAAATTAATATTTTATAAGGGTTTTTTTATTCATGATGTTAATATAGATTTCAAAGATACCGGTAAAGTTATAGGAAGAAGAATAGAACGCTACTATATAAAATAAGCAGACTGGCTAAGTTTGAAATGCGGATCAATCACAATTTCTATATTGATGAATGAACATCTGAACTACTGCTCTGAAACTCAAGACAAAGTATCCAATTGTAAATGACGAATAAGAATCTCAAAATGTCTGAGTCCAAGAAGTTCTGAATTATTCAGATGAGATAAACCTATTTTGAAAATTCTACACAGTAACTATAAAATAAGGAAGTAATATTGTATTAAACATTGACTATTTTATAGTATTTTGAAATATTTATACATATATATTTAAAGAAGAGGTTTTGAATGTGAGATACAGAATATCTCCCTTTCCAACACATGCATATCAAACTGGTGGTAAAGGAAGGAAATAATAACATTTCATCCAACTGACTGCATTTTCATTATGTTTAATATTACCTTTCTACCAAATCAAGCATTAATAAATGTAGTGGAGATTAATAACATCATTTGACAAAGAAGGTTGGTTTACTGTTGAAGTATTTCAGAGATTATTCAATGTTAATTGCTAGAGGAGTTATATCCTTTTTGGGGTTCATTCTTACATAAATTGCCATCACTGTGCTTCAGGGGGGCAGAAGGCAGAAAGAGTTCATCTTAGCTTCTCTAAACTAGCAATAGTGAGGTGCTGCTATTTGGCTACATTCACCTGAATATAGCATGAAAAATTAGAGTACTACTCAGGCAAATCAAGTGACTCAAGATAAACTTTGGTACTTGGTACTTAGAGGGGGTTCAACCACGGATTCTTGTGCCCAGGCACTGAGTCACTTACAACATGCTGTGCCCACCATTAGGCATGGACATGGTCTCTGCTGGATAAATACCCATTGTATGGGGTCTTCTGAGAAGGAAAGGAATGGAATTATTTCCAAGGGTTTTCTCCCCCATCCATTTGTCAAACAGACTCAGTTTTTAAAAATCATCTCACTTCTCAGAGAATGAGCAACTGGTGGGGATGAAGCTGTTTCAAAACCCCTTGCTGCTCTTGCTCAGGTAATGAACGAGCACTCTGCAACACAAATCGACCTCATCAGCGTGATTTTTCTGTTTCCGAGAGTCTGGACTGAAAGTTATATAGATTAGCTCACAACCACCACAGTTAATCCCTCTGCTTTCTTGTATGAACTTTTTGAACAGTTACTACTTAAAGTTCCCAAAGCCCTTATGACACTCTCCTAATTTTTCTTTTTTTTTTTTTTTTAATCGAGTCAATATTAATCACATGTAAGTAGTAGGAAATAAAAGAATAAACAGGAAAATTATGCACAATTCAACACACTGGAAATCACGTATAATAGATTCTCTTGCTAGTAAATGAGAAATAGGCAACCTGAAGGAAAATTCAATCAAACCTGTTTTGACAGCTATTTTGGACTGAGATGAACAACTTTACTATTTCTGCTAACTGTGATGCATACCTGATTACAGCAGAAGTCAGATGGCTAAAACTGGATGATAACAATCTTCACTTTTTTTCAAGCCTGTCTGAAAGTTTCCACAAGATTTGAAAAACTGAACTGGTCACTCAACTCCTATCCCAGTGGTCTTGCAATAAAATTACCCTTTCTTTATGAGGAATATTCCTTGGTATTTTACTTTAATTATTCAGGAAATATATTCAATTGCTTGTATGAAGTTCTACAGCTGCTCTCAGAGAACTTGAAAGTTCAGGGAGGAACAGCTGTACAACTGTGGGTCATGTTAATGGCCTGTTTTCTACACGCATTAATTGTATTAGACTATTTATTTGTAACCAAAATTGCAGGAAAAAAAATAAAAAGGTATATTCTTATGCTATTCTTTTAACTTATTTATTTCCAAATTCCTCTGGGAGATGGTAAAATACGCCAGAGTAATCACATCTGGAAGTTGTCTTTTCTCTGTCAAGCAGAGGGATTAAGGACAACTACAGGACCAGCATGACACTGCTGTTGCTTTCTGTCTCGTCTGTACTCAGTAGATCTATCTCTAACGTATAAGAGGAGCAGCTCACCTTGGCCTCTCTTCTGCAGCAGCCAGCTAGTGCCAGCTGGGAAGACAAATGCAGTTAAATAAATATCCTTGACTGCTACTTGTATCTGGTATTTTATCAGCTAGTAAATAAGCACAGCTTAAGCCTTCCACTTAATGCAATTGCCAGACCAATGATACTACACATTCTAACAACACCAACCAGCATCACCACTTGCCTCTCTGCAAGAATGCAAACTCTGCAGACTGTGTGTATATTGTGTCCTGAAGTAGTGGCCTCAATCTCTCCGTGAACCCGCAAATCATTTCTGTACTTACTTCCAGACATATCAGTTTGGCATAACAGGGTGTACTGTGTACCAGGGCCTTCAATGCCACACTTGAAAATGATCAATAAATTTTCTGTGTCTAAGACATGACATCCTATTCACCTTATAAAGCAGGTGCAGGTCAGGCTCCCAAAAGCATTGCTGAGGCACAGTAAGATCCTTCGATACTCTGTTTACCTTCTGCATATGGGCCCTGCGTGACGCTGTCAGCCCATCAGAAGGCTGTTCACACAAAAAGAGAGTGGAGAAGGCTGTGTCATGGATAGAGAGGACGTGAGATAGAAAGAGAAGTTTGTGTGTGAAAAGATTATATATGAGAGATGCATGAGTGTGTATGTGCTACAAGTCTCTCTCAATGTCAGTCCACAAATTAGAAAAATCACACAGTATCACAGTATCATAAGGCTGGAAAAGACCTTTGANATTACATAGAAAACTTGTTTTGATATCTCATTCATGAGGTCCAGGTCAATTTCTGTGGCAGATTTCTCATTAGTCCAGCCCTCAGGTTTAGGTAACAAGAACAATTTTAGCCAATTATTTTATTTTAACATAATACAACATCAAATTAATACAACATTTTAGCTAACAAGATCCATCCAATCACAGAATCATTTAAATCTGAAAAGACCTTTAAGATCACGGAGTCCAACAATAATCCGAAAACTGTCAAGTCCATCAATAAACCATGTCCCTAAGTGCCTGCCACAGCTACACATCTTTCAAAGAGCTCCAGGGATGGTGACTCAACCCCTTCCTTGGGCAACCTGTTCTAAGCAAGACACTATCCTGCTGTTCAAATACGAGGTGTCTTTCCATAATTTTTATACTGTTATTTCAGAAAGAATAAAATGCATTTCCAAGTTGAGATGATCTGTGTATACAAACCCCATGATAAGGGTACCTCACCATTTTACAAGGATATTGCACGAGCACAAAGGTTTTATTGTTATATATTCAGATGAGAGGAGTCTCCATAAATATGAAACCAGTTGAAGATCACTCCTTCAACTCAAGATAGGATAAAAATTTCTGAAACTTAAAGAGGCACAAGTTGCTATATGCACTTTTGGAAAAAGGTCACTCAGTGTTTTTTAAAAATATTTGGCTATTCAAACCCAAACTACTAAGATTAATAAGAAAAAAAGGAATAGAATATTACTTGTTTTATTTAAATATCAGACTAGAGTATATCATTACAATTAAAAGTTGTCACAACTCAAGATAGAAAAAGATTTATTGAATATACAATAAAAAGGCATTATTTTTAGAATGTAACTGTAAAGATTTTTGTAGAATTTGGAAATATATCTGTAAAAACAAAATTAGTTTGGAGAAGACACTTAAAACACTCAGTTGTTGCTATGAAACAGTTATGGTGGTTTAAATGTTGATAATTTTGTTCTTAGATATTTTCCACTTGAAACATTGCAATGTGTTTTTAAACTGCCATACTGAAGAATATTAGTGTTGTAACAAATTGATTGGTGCTAGAGATATATCTGAGTATTTTATATGCGTATTTAATAGCATATGTTTCTTAGGTTTCTAATTACAACCAATACTAAATGTGTTTAGATCTTTAAGGATGCATTTCTCTATTTAAAAGTACCACCGTATTCTTATATGGCAGATAGTTCACTAAGATATAATGGTAGGATATTAAAGAGGATTAAGAATCTCATTATTAAAACACAATCTTGTCTGAATAGAAAGAAAAAAATACTCTAAATGGAATAATCACCTCTTCATTTTCTTTCACAAATCTCATTTTAATATGAGCTAAATGTCAGAGACATAAAGACATAACTGGTGGCATGATCCCATCAGGGAGGTTTGTATCTGTTTGTATTTAACATTATTTTTCCAAAGGTTTCAAATAAAGCTAGCGAACTTTACGAAGGGCTCAAATTTCAGCAATGTGTTTTAGCCTGTCTGGGGGTGGATTGTTTATATTTAAAGAGTAAGACATGACTGCAGTCAAATAACATCTCTTCCTGTATTTTAACTCAGTATTAGGGCAGACACCAATTATGAAACTGTGCTGTCAGGTTACCCCTCTAAGGGCAGTCACACACTTCATATTTTCAGTGACAAATTGAATTTGACATTTAATTTGAAGCCCGGGATACCATAATGTAGAACTTTCTGCAATATTAGTGATAAAGCAGGAGGGCAGCCATCCTGGTTGCTTCTTTTAAATAGTCCTCACCGTATTACCACAGCCTTCATTATATTCCGTGGGGATTTTTTTTTTCCTGATCTTTAAAGGAAAATTCCAGTAAATGTTTAGAATCACAATAGCTCGCAACTAGAGCATTTCAGGTTACTTTATAAATTCAAATAAATGATGTCTTATAAATATTATCCATACACGCTAACCAGACACCCAATCATTTCTGAGTTTAGATCGGTCCTTAGTTAGCGTAACCCTTACGAGCTGGCGGTGCTGACACTTTCTCATTTAGTTATACTTTGGAAGATATTTTAATTTTATGTAGTGCAAGAAAATGTGCTAACAGTGGTTGCAAGCGTTCTATCGATCGAGTACTCATTTGTTGCAGAGTTCTGTGTACGCTGGCAGCCTTTCCTTTAATGCACTTCAGAGTAAAATATTGGACTGCAGCATTTTGAAGAAGCAGCTAGAATTCCTCCCTGCTTGACAGGCTAAACAGATTTAAAGTCTGATATCATAACCTGAAGGTGCAGAGGCTGCTTTGGTGCACGTGCAAACGGAACACTGGGTTAACCATCGCTTTGGAGATTACCTTCACATGCCAAAAAGAGAAGATAAAAAAGATAAAATAACAAAAAAAAGGACAATTCCTTAGCCTGTAAGCTGCCACAATACAACAGTCTTGAATTAAGCTTTGAAATGTATACTAGCTCTGAATGAGGCCCAGAGGGTCCAGCCATAAAGCACTACATTAACTTACAATGGATCTCTGCGCTCTTTGATATCCATACACAAATATAATCAAGACCAAGCAGAAGCATATTTCTGTGGAATTACCCAGCCCACACACCACATTCATATCTAATTCGGCATAATGTTGCTTTTGCATAAACTGACACTATCTGATATGCTTAAAAGTCTACAAAGACCAAGTTATTTCCCATTTTTTCCTACTATTTCTACATTCTGTATCAAGTAGTTCAAGTGTTTTCAGTATCATTTTCATATTGTTGGCATCTTAAAATGGAGTTTACTGTCATGAAGATCAACAGCTTTAAAACTGTAGAGTACCCACGACTCTCTAATTGTATCAAAACTTGTTGTAGTTCTAGAAGGATATATCCTGATTTTTTTTCTCATTCATAGTTTATTATTTATGAAATAGTTTCTGACAAAATTTCTCATCATTTCTGAAATAATAAATTCTAAAATAATTTCCTGAATTTTTTTCTGAGAAGAGGACAGTCTCCCCAACTAAAAGTTATGATCCTCTCTTACTGGTTTCCAGAGAAAAAATGTAATTCATAGTGTCAACAGCACTTATTTCCATCAGTCATCCCCAGCTCTTTTCATGTCTATCTGAACTTGTCTTGCAAAAATTTGTTGCTTTTCTTTGGCTTGTGAGTTCCACTTGTCTTTGTGTTTTGTTCAGTGACAGAGGATAAATTATTTTTTTTTCTCAATTGCCATTTATAAAGGCAGCTCATTCAGAACTTCAAAGCAAGAGCACAAACTATATACCTCTTAAAAGTTTTAGTATAACGTGTTCTTTGCCGTATAAGGTGCTTCATGTTGACAAATTCACATTGTCCATAAAATGCAAATTAAGAACAGCTCAAGGAAATGCAATGAAACATAATAAAGGAACTGTGTACTTTTGCTGTTATTGTGCTGAAATTCTGTAAGTGCATCAGGCAAAAATCAGCCAGTTAAATACAAGCCTGGGGCTACTGGATATTCTGGTACATGCTGGACAAGCGCTGGCACATCCTATTAATTACCCAGAGAAGGCTCTATCAGGGCAGAGTTTTCAGTCACTTGTTTGACAGCGAGTGAAGTGTCAGGCCCGTCACTACACCTAGTTAAGCTGATTTTTCTGTGTTTCTGGAAGATATGTGGAAAGATGCCTTCTTTTATTAAAAGTTTAACCATTTCATTCCAAGAGACAGAACCCCCTTGGCACAGTTTTGATGAGTGTTTATAAGGGAACTAATGGGGAACTGTGGTAGGAATTAAACATGCTCCTCTTCCCTCCTTGATAATTGGTTGTAATAATAAGTGTTTCACAATGAAATTTCTAACCTTGCTGCCAAACAAAAATAGCAGGATTGTTAATAGGCAGAGTGTCATATGTCTGAAAATAATCCCTGCCACAGTTTCTCATTTTCCTTATATTTTCCATATTAAGTTGGAATATTTATTGAAAATAAAAGAATGAAGGTGTCATTAAGTATGATTTTTTATATTATTATAGAAAACGGGGAAGCAGATATTGTCTGTGCTTTGCATTTTGTTTCTAAGTGTGAGTAATGTATTACTTTTAGCCTTTCTGTTTGTATTTATGGGACTCCTTGGCCCCATTAGGTACCTATTAAAGAGCCAAAGCTTTATATTAATTAAAATAATGAATAAATTAAATAATTAAACAAATTAATCTGATTTTAAATTAAATTGATTTTATAAATTGAACCAGACTTAAACAAGGACAAAGGGACATTGGAAATATGATAATCCTTCATAGTTTAATTATACAGGAAAGCAGTCATGTGTTAGCTTGTCCTAATTCCAGTAAATTGAAAGAGAAAGTTTCTAACTGTAGATCCTTCGCTTCAGTACTGAAAGTATTATTATCTCCCAGTGTAAGAAGATCCAAAGCTAAAAACACATGAGACACTTCAAACCAAATGTTTGGGAAACAATTTATTTATATCACAATTTAAATTCACGGTAAAGAAGACTTCATAAATGCATCCAGGGAAGGGAGGGAGGGGAAATCTTTCTACTTTGAAAATGTTGCTACTAGTTTTACCACACCTTCATATTGTTAACATTCCAGAAAGTTTATCTCTTTATTATAAATAAAATAGGTTTTAATTTCAACTTCACACTTAGATATGCAGATCTCTTTTGGCAATTTATTCATAAGGAGGAAAATATTAAGAAATCAAACAAGACTACACTCATTCAAAGAGCTTACAACGGTTATGCAGGTGTAAAATAAAAAGAAAGGTAGTTAATACAAATATTATAGCTGAAAATGTTATAGCTTATTTTCATAAGCTACAGGGTTGAGAACATTTCCTGAGTTATAGAAAGCTCAAGGTCTTTGGAAAACACAACATGCACTCATACTATAAGGAATTAAATTATGATATTATTAATTCATTTAATAAAAATAATTAATTTACTCTTTATATTCTTTGTTTCCCCCAAAAAAATGTGAAGAGAGGGGAGCTGGGTAACAGTTTGTATAAAAAGAGGATGCAGTAGCTTATGAGAAACGCAGAGCCTGGTTTTTCGGCTTCTCTCAAAAGGCAGAAGGTGGACATTCCTTCAGATTTGTCTACTTTGTGTCAGCAAAATTTAGTCTGATTATTCTGTTATATCACAAATGGAGGTAAGGAGTCTCCTCCTCCTTATGATGGTTTAGGGACATACTAAATATAACAAAGGCATCACAGTTTTAAGGAGGATCATCTGGTGATTTCAGTATTGCAGAAGAGGCGGGGAATAAGGAAAACAAAGCAACTCCATAATCTACATTGTGCTGTAAAAGTAACCTAAATTCCAGAGGAAAACCAATGTTACCTTTCCATATTTGTAAACTTCAGATTTCAATTAGCTGTTTTACTTTAATTCTATTCTACTTAATTTATCAGTTCTTCTCAACTGCTTTTTCACAATATAAATTGTATGTCATCATTGACAACCGAGGTGAAATTAAAGACAGATCATGGCATTCTGCCCCCAGATAACTTCTGTTTTTATAGCACAAGCAGATTAAATATTACAGGATTGCTACAAATGCAAAAATACATCTGCCGTGTCTCCCATTCCTATACACACTGCTCCAGCCCCTCTTACCCCCAGCTCTCCATTTTTATTGGCCTCTATAGACCAGTCTTCGCCCTTTATTTGCCTATAATACGTTAGAAAGTAAAGGCAGTATGAGCTGCTTCAATGTTTATTATGTTTGCTTTTTTTTCTTCCACAAAAAAAAATTGAAATTTGTATAAATTCTTTTCTGCTCTGTAAACACTAGAGTTTTATAATTTCCTATCACTTACAAAAGTCTTCAGGAAGAAACAGAATCAAAAAACACAGAAGGAAATTAAAAGGGATGAACAGAACAGTCACACTTCCTTTCTATGGGTATTTTTATCAGTATCTTTCTCAGAGTGTCAAGGACAAGACTGAAAATTCCCTTCAGGGCACCATTTCCTGCTGTTGCTTCAGCCAGTTTCCCTTGGCTACCGCCCACTAACAGCAACCTCAAACAGCCACTGGCAACAGCAGCTTCCAAGCTGACAAATCCAATTTTCATTCCGAACAATATTTACGAAAAAAATGTCCTTTTTTAACCTTTGTCCATCAAACAGCAGAGGTGTTCATTGATCATGCAATTATAAAGTATAGTTCTTCTGACAATGCAACAAGAAACACAGACATATCATTGCAGATACAGTGTCGTGTGACAATGATTTCAAATTCCTGATGTGCCGGGATTTTTCAGTTTGGTTTATGCAGTACTTTTAAATCAGGTGAGAATAAATTAATAAACACGAGATCCCTAGAGACTGGTAGCACCAGGCTCTCTCCCCTACAGGCATCACATTCACCTGCGCGCCCCTTCTCCTCCTGAAATAGAAGCACCAGTTTCTTCCACCCTTCACCATCCCGTGTCTCTTTAGCTGTCCTGATTCCATAGCGACGGATTTCTGACTGAGACAGATATCACTGCATCTGGTCACAATGGTACGACTTGGATGGGGCTCAACAAGTTGGAAGACTAAGGAAAATGCTCCAGAACCTCTGTAAGTCAGTTACAGAAGTAAAGGTTTGTACATCTATGTACATACAGGACACCTGTTGTGCCTACATGCCTGTAGGTACATAGATACACTCATTTAAGTTGTGCTTATTGTCTTACACACTGACAAATTTAACTTGGAAATACTTTTATCAAACTTAAACATTTCAGTTTAAGGTCCAGATGTCCATCTAATATGATATTTATAAAAACATTTTGTTTAATACATCTAAAAATAGCAAAATTCTTTGTTTTATTTTTTTTTACTTTTACCATTTTACCTAAAGAGTGAGGCTTCTATGGAAAATAAAATTATTGATGTTACTTTTTACGTGGTATACCAAGAATAGTTTTGAGACTTAAATCTCATTTTTAAAATTAAAAACATTACAGCTGACTTTTCAAAATTCTATGATGCAAAGACTTTCTGGAAATCGTTGCATGGTCTTGTAAAAAAGAGTTAATATACTAAAAAGCAGTACTGATATTTAAGGCAATGTATTCTACCTAATAATTTGAAGACAAGATCCAGAACAGTAAAAATAGTTTGTTTATTAAACAATATATACTCTTATGTAGAAGTAAAAATAAAATACTTTTTCAATGTGTCAAGTTACTCATAATTTTACTTTTTTATAGACAACTTGTCCCATAGGTAAATAAACTTAAAATAGTGGAAAGACTAGGAAAAGTTTAAAGAAAATATGATATATTTGAGCACTTAGCTCTACTCAAGTGCTTGGGCAAATAGTCTTTACAAAGTAAACAGTCGGTAATTCAGGCAGGCTTTAGCAAGAAAACAAGAAACCTTCTACTATTAAAGAAAGAAAGCACTTAAACCACAATTGCTCGTCTTTGAATGTTATCTACCTTTAACAGAGCTTCAACGGGGCAACCATGACCTTCAGCTAAGTAATTTGTCTACCTTTTTAGCCTTTTTAAAAATGTGAGAGACAGAATGAGTTAAAGAGATTATAGCATTCATCTTTCTCTTTCAAGAGCACTTTTGATTATAAACAATGACACTGGACGTGTTTATCACTCTCTGGGTACACCATGACAGCTATAAACCTGTTATCATTAAGATATAAACACTATTGTTATTTAGTTTGCAAGGTAGAGCTCTTTCTATGAATTATATAAATATTTCTGGTCTTATTTTTCAGTTTTAAGAATAAAGATATCTGTTCAAACACAGGTTTTATCTGAACTCACTATTTTTTTTGGGGATTTAATAAAAATATAGGGGGATTTAATGTAAATAGTTTAATACTAAATGAAGTGACATGAAAATAGAGAAATTGAATTACAGAGACAAAAAGTTTTAGAATTTCTTCTTCAGCTGTAACAAATTTTTGTGTAGAAATATAAATTTATTCTTTTTAAAGTAAAATTTTATTTTACCTTAGTAACTTGCTGAGAGAAAAGAAACCAACATAATACAAGTTGAAGTGGCTCATTTAAGAACATCAACAAATCAGTAAAAAGTAATTCAAACTGACTAGTTTGAAAATAAATTTGATCAACTTAATGAAATGTACAAAGCAGCTCTAATAATTAGTGGAATCAAGGACATACATAGTCTAAACAACTTAATCGGTGACTATGTGGCCATTTGCCACATCCTGGTCAGGTTTCATGATCAGAGTGATGATCATCAAGGTTCTGAATGGTAGCACTCTAACTCACACAATTAACATTTAAAGTTTCATGGTTTTTAGTCTTGCCAGAAACTGACCTGGAGTTGCTCTTCCTATCATAAACCATGAAAAGATCCTTACTCCTTAGTAGAACTTCTAATCATTTTTTCTCTGTTAACCTTTAGGCTTTATAGATTCAGCCTTCCAAAGAGTGACAATGAAATTGCTGGAGTTTTTATAAAGTAGGTTGGAAATAAAAGAAATTATGACCGAAATAACTTCACTAAACAATCTAAGTTACTTCTAGTAAAAATCAAACAAAGGCTCCCATGTGGTATGGGAAAAAAAAGTCAATCAAAAAACCAAATGGCAAGAGATTTGAAATATTTTACAAGAAGCCAGCTCCTTCTTTTCAGATAATTAGCTTATTAATGAATTATCTGTCATAATAATGTTGAAGAACATATTTCATTGATTATCTTCATTAATACACAACTGTGCCAGACTGCCATTAAAACATATTTAAAAGCATGTGAGGGACAGGAACTAATTTTTTTTTAACTATCTTAACTACCCACTCACACCACCATGTCTGAAAAATGACTTTTCTATTAAGAATTCCAAGGCATTTCTTTATGTTTCATCAAAACAAACTCTTGCTTAAAAATGTTCCAGTGTTTTTTTTAAAAAATACTATTTTTATTTTCTAGATTATATTATTTCTTAGATGGGTTTCTTCCCCACTTCTTTCCTACAAACCCTAAGGCTATCTTCATTCTATCAAATACTCTAGATTTATTTTTGCTCTCAAAAAGGAATGTTACAGACAAGCAATAAACCTTACTGGTTTTCTGGCTGTTCTGCCCAGATCTCTTCATTTTTAACCACAAGAAAGTCTACTCTGGGCACCTCCTCTTCTCTACTATTTATAATACGCTTTTTCTTAATTCTTAGAAAAATTGATACCTGGTACTAAGCACAGCATCTTACGCTCCTGGTTTGAAAAGCATTTCAGAAATCATGAGCATCAATGGTTTTAAACTAAAAGAGAAGAGCTTTACATGAGATATTAGGAAGAAATTTACGCTGAGGGTGGTGAAACATTGACACAGATTGCCCTGAGAGCTGGTAGATACCCCATCCCTGGGAACATTCAAGGCCAGGTTGGGTGGAGGTCTGAGCAACCTCATCTACTTTGAAGATGTCCCTGGTTACTGCAGGGTGGCTGAACTAGATGGAGCCTTTAAGGAACATTTAAGGTTCCTTCCAGTCCAAACCATTCTATGATTCTATATAACTACATTAAATCAGAAAATCATGTGAAACTGAAAAGAAGGAGAAAACATTGTGGAAAAAGAAAACAAAGTACCTTAAACTGTTATTTTTGCCTACAGATTTATATGGGCTTTTGTCATGAAAAAACTGAAGGAGGCTGGTTACAATCATAGATTCAGGAGGGGAAAACCACCCCGAAACAAGCTACATCATGAGTTATTTTTTCCACCAGCGTTGAGTCACAGTGAGATTTTCACGTCTGCTGTACACAGGCGATACTGTCTGTGAACAGACACTTCTCCTGTACACCTTCTGCTGCAGGGTTTCAAATACCCACAACAGCAGTCAGTGGGAGTCATGCATGTACCCTGGGAAACCCTCTGACACTGCCACGTTAACTACCTTTAGCAGAATTGCAGGTGATTCTCTCTTTGGTTCACAAAATTACAGTGGAGGGCTGATTTTTAACTCCAGAAAATCCCGTGTGGCAGCCTGTACCTCAAATAAACATCATATTCTATTTTAGATTTGAGGGACAAAAAAATATTTTATTTTTTGCACTGTATATCAACATTCTGGATTTTACAATCCAGTTGTGAGGATGAACCCTGAGCAATCACCTAGCATAATTACCATTGCAGAAGTGCACTCAGCAAGTTCTTACAGGATTACACTTTACATGAAAATCTCATATAGATCTTCACTCATCAGACATACTCTTTTCTCTCTGCAAAACCAAGAGTAGCTGTATGGATTTCTTAAAACTATGCATACATTTCTCTGATTACAGTTTTGAAATGGTGGAGACCAACATCAATTTATGGGGAAGTTAAAAACTACTGAAAAATCATGACACAAAAATAAAAATATTGCTCAAGTGGCCTTTAAGAGGCAACAGTAGCAAAATCTGGATAGAACTGCATCTTAGGTCTAACAGGAGCTATAAACCATTGATCCAGAACCCAAGTATGATATTTAATCCCTGATATATTCATCCATAGGAATTAAATTTTGCTCTGAAAAAGGTTACTGGATGAGGATAATTTGCAAATGCCAAAATATCTACTACAACTAGAAAAGCTGGCTGACTCTGACCAGAACTAGCTATTTATCATAATCACAACTTGGTAGACATAACAGATTGGAATTTTTTTCTTAGAAAATGGTCTTCAGTGGAGAACTTCTGAAATAGAAATAAAAAATCCTTGGGTTTGCCATTATGGCTGTGTTAATGCATGTGAAATCCTGGTTTTCATGGCTCTTTTTCACTCAAGATTAAATGGATAAATCCAGGACCTATTATATTACTTAACTGAAAACCTATTCAAAAGGCCAATGAAATAAAGAAGAATATGACAATTTTCAACTACTATAAATTTAAAATAGGTTCCTTCCATTAGCTAATATTTGATTTGTGAATGAGCAAGAGAGGAGGTAGGCAACAAGACCAGTCAAGATCTCAGTCTGAGAAAAATAAGCTGTTATTTTAGGCCTTTCTGGAGGAATTTAATTGTCTTCCTTCTGCGGATTATTTGGAGAGAGAACTAAAAAGCCATCTTTATAATGTTACAGAAATTAAGTAGCACTTCAAGGAAGCAGGAACAGATGGATTAACTTTTCATATACTAAAACTTGTCTGCAGGGAGATGTAAGAAGACTGAGACAAATTATTTCACCATCCCTAAGAAAGGGCAAAGAAGAATCAGCATTTTATAGGAGACAGTATCTTCATTTCCTTTACCAATTTGAACAGTGTATCCTAAACGAGCAAAGTTACAGGCATGAAAATGTAATTTTGAAATAATGATAACAAAAAACTTCACAGTAGAATTCCATGAACTTTTTGATCAATCAAGGAAGATTTAGTCACTTAATATCATCATCATCGTATATAGATTTGTCATTTTCATATTAGTTTTTCTTAAAAAAATAATTTTCAGTTACTGAAAGTCTGAAAAAGGTTTAAACAATTAAAACCTTTCAGAATGTCAGTATCAGAGGTTATTGCAACTAATTAAAACATTATAAAAGTTGGAACTTTGTTCATCTTCAGTCAGTTCTTGTATTATTACATTTTACTACATTCACAATAAAGTCTACTTTTTAAGAATCAGCAGTTGTGATGCCTGTATTATTAGGATATCAACTGTCAAGATTAAAAAGTATCTAAAAAGTGTCATCATCTATTTTGTCCCATTTATAAATATTGTAAACCAAAACCATGTTAGAATAATATGTTTCCCGAACAGGCAAGATGAGATAGCAAAAGCAGCAGAAAAGATTATAAATTGGATTTTTGGGCAAGTCATGTTTGATAATAACCAAGCTTTCCTCGTTTATTAGTTTATTCCTTTTTCTTGTCAACAAGACATATCAGTTCTACATTTCATGTGTCCTATGCATGCTTTGTAAGGGCCAAGAATTTAATTTTCAGTGTTATTTGAGATGTGGAAATCTCTAGAGAGTGCTAAACAGTTCTTTTTGTTGTTGTCAAGAGTTAAATGATAAGGAGAAGAAATATTTCTTACGTATTATTAATATAAATATGTCTTGCCAACAACTGTCAGCAGCAAATGCAGGCTGCCAAAGAAGAGCTTGACAACGCAGAACTTTGCTTTCATGACTGTCAGCTAAGATCAGATGAACAGGAAAAGTTAGCCTTTCAAATTTATTTGGAAATTAATAATAATAATAAAAAGAGTTTTAAGTCAAAGGAAATGTTTTGCTGCTGTATTATAAATCAGATCTGTTTTATTTTAAGTTACTAAAATAATTTTAACTTTTTGATATAAAGCTAATTATATGAAGACAATTCATGTTCCTTCATATTGTGTTGCAAAAAATTCATATTGTTCCCTGAGAAAGGAGTTAATTTAAAATTTGAGCTACACTGATACCAAACATGTTTCAAGCAATTCCAGTTCAATAAATCCAATAATAAATATCCAATCTTTCTTATTCACCTATCAGACTGTGGTGGGAGCAAAGTACCCTGAGTCCTCTAGAACATTTTTTAGTTTTATGAGTAGTAATGTTATAGGTCTGCTTTAAAAACAAACTATACTTATCTCAGCAAAAGGCTTTGGAGGTTCCATGAGGAATGCTTTCCCTCTCATCACTGAGACGTGGAAAGCTATTTGGAAAGCTCTGTAAGTGACTTACATGGCTTGATGCCTACAGCATCTGCAAAAGTGTTGATAAGAACAATGCCTAAATTTAACTGGCAGTGCTGTATCCAAGAGATTTTTCTGAGTTGTACACTGGTAACAAACAGCCTTACAAAGTGGGTGAAGAAATGCCTTTCTTCTAAATGGCAAGGGATGGAGAGCAACATTCCTTTTGACTGGCATCCATCCACTTATTATTAATCACTTCCAGAGAATAACTTTATTCTTGTGATTTGTACGATGCACAAACCCTATCTTGTATTTTATGATTTTAGGACGGAGAGAGGTATTGGGGTAAAAGCTTGTCAAATACCACCTACGGAAACTCATGTTTGATTTCCTTCCTGTTTCTGGAGCTGTGAAGCTTGTTTTAAGCACGTACACAATTACATCTGTCCCTCTCAATTTCTATTACTATCCTGTCCCCAATTTTTTTCACTTTATCTTCTACATGGAAAAAAGCCACTATAGTGCCACTTTTTACACCAACTTTTTTTGTCTGCTAGGGGAAACTGAGGGTATAATCGCATATGATTCTTGATATTTCTCCTTGAGTCAGTATTGAGAAACCTATCAAACGTAAAGTGAAACTTGCTTCCGCAGAAAGTCACCAAACTTTTACAGCTCTAGTTGCAAATGTAGGGTTTACAGACAGATACGGGCACAGAGAGCGGCATACACACAGTAATTTGAGCTGCTTGATGCTCCAAACTGTTCACCTATTGTTATGATGTTTATATAGTTACTAAAGTAGTTTTACTGAGCCATTTTCAGTTACTTCTAACTACTCCATTTCTTTATCTGTATTGGGTGAGAATTTTCACAATGCCCTTAAGGAGTCAGGTAAATGTGGCACCTACACATCATAAGCATGAGGGGCTAATATTTGAGATTATTCTGTCAATCATGTACTTATATGACTGTCTCTTAGATGCAAAATCGTGGACATAAAAAACAGATTATCCTTTTCAAAAGCTACTATGTAGTGATAAGAGTAAAAGTTGCCTGAGGAGTCATTTTAAATGTTAAGACTTCCACATCTGAAACTTACGATAGGTTTGATTCTCATTTTTTTTATAGTCTTGAGTACCTGGATTTTCTCTGCCTTGCAGATCTCCAAATGCTTGAATTTAGTATGGATAAATACATAAAATACACCCCCTCAAAAAAACCCCCATCTTTTTTCAAGTTCTTTTGTTCAACATCAAGCAAAAACAATACTATTTTTGAACAATACAACTGCATAAAACAGCTCACCGCACACCCATGAACTGTTTCAAGCATTAAACTATTGGCCTCTTCTGAAACCTGCTGTTTTGCTAAGTGAATTCATGGCATTAAATCCTAGGACTCAAGAGATGAAGAATGTTAGTTTATACAGAAGCAATTTCTTCTTTCAATTGAGCAAAACCGTGAACAGTTCAAAGTACACATGGTCATGACTAGATGTTTTACGCAAGTGGATATGCTTAAAAGCTAAAAATACTTAATCTTCAGTTGCAATTTACAATCTAGTGCAACAGAAATGCAAAAGAGGTAAGGAAATTCCTTTACTTGCTTAGGTTAATCTCTATGTTTACTGCCTCTTCCTCTAAGGCAGTTGTACTTACTGACCTCATGGAACTGAGTGCCATGGAAGATGATTTATTGCCGTATACATCAAGTCCTTGTAATAGCGAAGCTAAAGACTAAATAAGTGAAACATACCCAAGAATGGAGAATAATTAACCAAACCTTAGAAGAATTAATAATATGCTGTTATTGCTTTCATCTCTAAAGATAAAAGAGCTATTTCTTTTTCACATCCATCTCCTATACACTTCAGTTTTCTTTCTACAAGCTAAATGAAAGTTGACAGTATTAAATTTACAAGTGCACTAATATATGCATATCACTGATGTTCTAAGCATGTCTTTCGTCATTAAATATGTTTTAAAGTGTTTTCAAAAGTGTTTCGAAAATTTTCCGACCAATGAAAATTACTTTTGGAAGGAAAACAATGTGTATTTTGGTGATGAACAAACAGAATTCCACAGGGATGTGAAATAATTTTCTGGGTTTTGGTTTTCTTTTTAAAGCATCTTGCTGAAAATTGAAGTGATTTCCTTTCAGTAAAGATTAGCTGATAGACAACCTCATCAAAATGTTTTACTGCTAATACAGAACAATCACCCACAGCAGTTTTCATGTAAGTGCTTGAAAGAAAATCAAGCTTAATATTTTCTTTTACCTGAAAGAAGTGTTAGGGGGTATGTATTTATTTACTGTCTGAAAGAAACAAAATACATTATAAAATGCATCTTACATGCATTGCTTTAGCATTGGTATTTTTGATTTGTTGGAATGGGAAATTTCAGTTAGAACTACAAAGAGGACATCAAATTTGACAGCTCCTGGAATCAAGTACTTGTCAAAAAGAATTGGCCCTATACCTGTCAGCTGGTTATATATATGTAATACTCAAAACTAATTCCCCTGCCTTATTGTTGCAGAATGTTGCTTCAGAGTATAAATCTTTCCTTAATAATTAATGACAACTTTAGGAAATAAGATATATATTCTCTTTAAAAGCGATTCAGGATTTCTTTGACCCACAGACCTGGAAGTCAACACTACAAGAGAGAAAATAAGGAAACACGTATGTCTTTCTACAACCACAATAACCTGCTCTTTTGAACTAGTTACCTGAGAAAGAAAGAATGTCAGATAAGACAAATACCTTAACTAAGATATTTGGGTCTATTACTACAGTACTTTCAGGGCTGACGTGCCTATTAAGAGAAAGTTTGGTTCATGGAACACAAAAGTTTTATACTGTTCATATGAATAAAGTCTTCAAATTATCTAGAAGGCATTCTCCAAACAAGAACCGAAGCAAACATTGTTCAGTATTAAAAATAAAGAAATACTTAAGGTGAGAAATTTCTGTGGGTTAGACTGTGAATGCCTCAGAAAAAGGTATTATAAAGGATTAGATAAGAGAAATTTGTAATAATTTAAAATACAATCATAAGTGAAAATTGAGAATATATCTTTGTTTTATTGTAGGATTAGCACACAGCTAGAGATACTAATGTGTGGTAAATTGTCATCTTTCAGTAGCACAAGTTTTCCATTAAAACGTAATGTAAGGTTCCTCTCTGATATTAAATCCCCGTAAGAATGGGGAAAATTCACCCCATCACTTTGCATTCAGAAAATACAAACAGGATTATTATTAGAATAAAAGAAAATAAGATTATAGCACTTGATAAAAAACATGCTTTGTAGTGCTTTGCAGTGAAGTCACTTTTTTTCTCACTGTAGTTGAAAATGTGATTAGTATTATTGAACATAACACATCTAAGGTAGTGTTATCCTACACAGCTAAAAGCATCTGTTGCCTAAGAACTTGAGATCTGTTCTAGAAGAAAACAAATAAATTTTATCTTGAGTAGAGACCTGTCAAACAACAGTCTAGCAACACATCATTGTTTCTAAATTAATTTTGGCTACACAGGCAGGTGATGAAAATAAGAATTTAATCTATGCACACCCAGTAGAAATGTAGCATGAACTTATAGCTTCTAGGCTAGCGTAAATGAATGAGTTTGCGTTTGTCTAAATTTACTCATATGTGTATTACAAATGGGATTGCAGGTGATACCTACAAGTTAATATAAGAGTAGGTATTTCTATTTTACTGATAGCGTAGCTAGCCAGGTGAAACAGTGTGGCTTGCTCTGTGGAGTTTGCATTATTACATAGGAAACCTATGAGTAAGTTCACAGCGCTGTAGTTCATTGTGTTGATATTACATTTATTGTATTGTATTGGTCTAGTTTTATGGTATTTAAAGTCATCTCACTACAAACATGGGAAAAACATGTACAAAACTCTACAATATCTTTATGAAACACATTACAACTAGGAAAAATACTTCTGGAAATTGCCATCTTCGTATCCTGAGTTACTATCTCCACATCCTAAACTCAGAGGTATAAACATGAAAACTGCAATAATTTTTTCTTCTAATGTATCTGGCAGACATACTCTATATCATGTAACAATCCTAAAGTGCCTCTTCAGATAAGAAGTGCTACTTAAGTGTTTCCATATCCAGATGTTAAAGCTTACCATTTTCCTTATAGTCTTTTTTTTGTATTGTGCACCATATTATGGTATCAATATAAACATGTGTCACAAAGAAAAGTTTATTTGTGGAGGCAGAGCCTCAGAAGAGGAGGAAACAAAAGACAAAAATCAATACCAAAACAAAATCAATACAACAAATTAGATCTACAGCATTGCTCATCCTATTCCTGTTTGTATTTTATTTACCAAGCCCTCAGCAGTTTTTTACTGTAAATTAAGTTTTTGCAATTCCTCCAGTGTACTACATGTAGTGTTACAGAAATCAGATCAACTCTAAAACTCAGAAGGTACAAAAGTCTTGCTTTGTCATTTATATATAAATAAAAAAGGAAGTAAATAAATATTAAATAGTTACAGTAGATAATTTGAAGGTAATTAATAGCCCGTAACTTGTTGGAATGTGTTTATCTTAGCGAAAATTTACTAAAGGGTTTGTCAAAAGGGGGATATTCTGGTTTCTTGCTGGCATGAACCACTGTGGCACATGTTCTTCCTTGAACATTGTGACTTTGCATGCACGAGACAGGCTTTAGCTAGGGACAGAGACTAAAGTCTTTGAATTTAGCTAATAAGAACTCAGTGGTCTGCTGCTTAAAACAATGGTCAAGCAATACATTGCGGTCCTTAAAATAGCAGCCGTGTGGGCCAGGTAGCACTGCTCAAGGTGATGGGTACGCACAGCTGAGAATGCTACCTGTGTTGGGTTTACATGGCAAGGCTTTTAGAGCAGGGGGGAAATTGGAAAGGGACACTGCAGGTGTGTCTTCAGTCAGAAGTTGCCGGATGCCATCCCTATGTCCGACAGAGCAAGTTCCAGGCAGATCCAAGATGGACCTACTGCTGGCCAAGGCTACGCCCATCAGTGATACTCGTGGCACCTCTGTGATATTATTAAGCAGGGGTAAAAGATGCTGTGCAACAACATCTAAGAATGAAGAGTGAGAATTGTAAAACAGCCTTACATACTCCAGCTTTGGTGAGGAAGGAGGGGGAGAAGATGTGCCCAGGTGCTACAGTAGAGGTTCCCCTGCAGGCTACATTAAAGAACATAGGGACACATGGTGTTCCCCTGAAGCCCATGGAGGACCCCACACTGAAGCAGGTGGATGTGCTGTGGCTGTGACCCAATGGACAGCCTGTGCTGGAGCAGGCTCCTGGCAGGACCTGCGGAGACAAGCCCACACTGAAGCAGGTTTTACATGGGACTTATATCCCATGAAGGACCCATGCTGGGGTAGCCTGTTCCTGAAGGATTGCCCCTGTGGAAGGGCCCCACATTGGAACAACTCATGAAGAGCTGCAGCCTGTAGGAAAAACTCATGTTGGAGAAGTTCATGGAGAGCTGTCTCCCATGGGAGGGACCCCATGCTGGAGTAGGGGAAGAGTGTGAGGAGGGAGCAGCAAAGACAATGTGTGACAAACTGACTGCAATCCCCATTCTTCATCCCGCTGTGATGTTTGGGGTAGGGAGGAGACAGAGGAATAAGGAAAAAAAGTTAAACAATGGAGGAAGGAAGAGATGAGGGAAGGCATTTTTAGATTTGTTTTTTTTTCTCATTATCCTACTCTTATTCATTGGCAATAAATTAAATAATTTTTTCTCCAAGTGAAGTCTGTCTTGCCCATAGTGGTAATAGGTAAGTGATCTTCCTGTGCTTATCTTGACCTAAGAGCTTTCATTTTATTTCCCCTCCTGCATCTTGTTGAGGATGGGGAGTGAGATCTTGTTAGGCACCTGGTAGCCAGCCGAGGTCAGTCCACCACACTAGCAAATAAAGTATAGATGAAAATAAGAATGAATCCTAAGGAATAAAAGCCCACAGTTGCTCCTCCATTAAAGTTACAACAGTATTTTTCCCAAGAATGATGACTGCTTTAATGAAAAACTAAGTAGGAATATATATATCTCTCTATATATGTATATATAAAACCCCCAAACAAATTAAAATCATCCAAACTCCCTCAGATCTCAGATTTGTGTTCAAAATAGGTAACTAGAGACAACTCAGCTTATTAGCAGGGTAATCCTTCCCAAAAGCTTACTTTTCTCAGTCAGGTTTATCTTTCAAATGTACTTTGTTAATATGGCTGAAATAGTCTGCATGCAGGAGGCATGTACTTTAAAATAACAACGCATTTGTGAAGCTTGAAAAGTGTTACAGTACAGTGACTCGGCCGAGGAGAAAATAAACTTGTTAGCTGTCACTCTGAAGTGATCCGTTTCCTATTTCAGGTGAGGCACTTGAGTTCAAAACGAGCCAAATCTACCCTCAGAAGAATGATGAGTATTTACTTCACTACAATAAATTGATCCCAAAAGCCAATCAAATATACTGGTATGAATTTGTCATGCTGTCTGCTTGGTTTGCTTACCTGTAAAATTTTCAGCAAATCACACACGAGTTTATCAGGACCTGATTTTCACCCAGAAATATATTTCATTTCTCTTGTTTATTTGTGCATTTACTTCAAGTGGAGCTATTGCACCGAGAAGTCTAAAAAGTTGTCATCTGCTCTTGACCCTTTCTTTGCAGTTGACATATTTTTATGTGAGCTTGCACCTCAATATTGTGTGCACACACGTGTGCACGTCCCAAATGATTACACAGTCAATCTGGAAATCATTAAGATGATTTTTTCATGAAATTCTATTCTGATTAGATATAGAACCCCTTTGAGATACATTCGCTGATTTCTTTTACAACCTCTGTTACTCTTCCTTCAGAGCACTCACTCACATCTTAAAGGCTCCAAAGCTGCAGGAGCAAACGCTACAGGAGTTTTCAACAGACTTAACAATATGGTCAGCTCCAGTCCCACATCCATCTGCAATCTTAATTTTCCAACTGAAGGCACTGGAACCACGTAAGTATGAGCAGAGAAATGTCAGGTCTCTATCTGCCCTTAGGCAGAAGGAAAACTATCCTAGAGGTCAGATTGTAGCAAACTTTAAATTATACATCTCGTCTTTAGAAGCTATCATTCGATTCACTTATACTAGATCTGCCAGTTTACTGCTGGTACCCCCACTGGTTGTGCCTGTATCCTTGCCTTACAATATCACCAAACATTGCCTGTTTTCTTTAGAACATGCGGCTCTGTCTTCTTGGCAAAAAAGTGTTGCCTTAACTCAGAAAAAATAAAGCACCCACCTTTCGAAGAAAAAAAATAAATCCATATTTTGTTCTTTACTACTAAGTTTCTTAATTCATATCTATTTTCTTCCAATGTAAGTATTCTGAACACAGTTCATTTTTTTTCTGTCTCTACCTTTTTTGGGAAGTATGCCTACTGCCATCTCCATAACATTGCCAACTCAGTCACTACTTTCACCATGACTTTGGTGGTAGTCTTGTTTCCTGCTCTAATGCTGCAGTCACTGCATTATTTATGATTTCCATGTATCTCCACTTTAGGGAACAACAAAGTGATGCAGCCTGATTATCATTCTACTCCAAGGCAGTATCAACCTCTTGAAAGAAATGAGGCGAAAGTAAAAGAAATAAATACCTATGAATTAGGTAAGTGACAACTAAAGAGGAATGTATTAAATAAAAAATAATTTAAAAGTCATAGATAAAATTCTTGAGTTAATAAACTGTTTGTTATCATTGTTGACAGAGTATAATATGCAAGGTAAATATCCTGAAAATGAGATTTCAGAATGTCATCTAACTCCATTGCTTTTTAAAAGGAGTTTGAAAATTACAAATCTCTGCATTTATCTTGTTATGTTTATACTCGTGACTATCTGAGGCAAAAAAAATTAGGGAAAACTTCAGTAAAATATGTTTCAACATAATCTTTAAGAGCTGAGAATCAAGACATTCTTTTAGGATGTTATTTAGGAAGCCAGAGAAATTGCCCTTAAGCATATTTAGAGAGAGTCCAAGCAGCAAAAGAAATATTTCAATCCTGTTTCAAGGAGGTATATAATTTTTCCAGTACTATCAATTTGTAAATATATATTAAATTATAAAATTATTCTGTTTACTGTCTGGATAAGTTATAGTCCAGCAAAGAGCATCTGTTATTCAAAATGCCTTCTTCAGACATCCTGTTTAGAAAGGGCACTTCTGTTTATCAGGGTTTCATAGAAGGTGCAAAGGCACAGTCCCGGAAGTATTCAAAGCACAGTCACCCAGAAGGACCAAAAGGGAAATACCAAAGAGAGAAAAATCTCTGAATTCTCATTTTGTTCTCATATTTAAGTATGACACTCAAGATTATGCCTCTGTCCATGCAAATTTGGAATGCTGGATTCTTTCCCAACAAAAGAATCGTAAGTAGAAATCTCCTCAAACCTCACTCTGTTTAGGAGCATTAAGATGTGGAATTGTCCAGGTTTTACATTTATTGTTACAACACAAGCAGAGGATAATGTGTTCTTTCCTGTCTCACTTCAGCTTTGAAAACTCTACGTAATGCTTCCTGGTTTCCGGTTCCTAAAATGCAAGACTACCACAGAGCACACATAATTCCCATTCCTCATTCTGAAACCAGTTTTTGAAATACGAAATTATCAGGCCAGACAGAAACAAACACAAACCATAGAAAATGTGTTCTCTTTCATCGTTGTTAAACCTGCATTCCAATTCCTAGTGTATGAATAGTTTCTGGATTGAATTCAATAGGTGTTTAACACAAAAACATTCTAGTAATCTGCAGTGCAGAAATAGGGAATGAAGTCTCCCCAGTGCCAAAAGATACAACAGGAGAAGTTTCCGTTCACACCGTGTTTAATGGCAGAAGGGGAGCATATCAAGATGCTATCGGAGTAACTATCAGTTCTGAGTTGCAGTGAGAGACAGCTGTCTGAAGTGAAGAGAGCTGCAGCTTAAAAGCAACAAAAAATGTCAGTATATTTAGCAGACATCTCTATGGTTCCGAAGGCTGTTTTAAATTGGATTGTGGCCATGAGCTTTAGCATGTTTGGTGCATACATAGCAACTGGATCGTTTACAGTTTTTGAGGTCACTAGCATCATTTTCTTGATCATTTTCCATAGAAACCAAAAGCTAAAAGCTAAGGAAGCAGCAAAGTCCAATATGTGATGCCTTTTCATTTCAAATAAGCTTTCTGATCAGCTCTTGAATTTAAGCATTTAAATTGTTGTTCAAATCCTATAAACCTCATGTAGGCACTACAGCATGTAGTCCATTCTTCCACTACAGCTCATTCTGCTTTTCTTTCCTCTTCCAGATTATATTGCTAAAATAGACCTTTCTAAGGATAAACATGTTTTTATGAATTTATCACTAGCAATTCAACTATTTCTATATATTTTTAATTTTTACATCTTTTCACAAAATCAGCAATGCAAAATGAGTTCCTTTTTCTAGCATTCCTTACATAAAACAGTTTTATATGCATTCTATCTGATATTTGATATGGTACCACAGAATGACAGAATCACCTGAGTTGGAAGTGACCCACAAGAATCATCAAGTCCAATTCCCGCCCCTGCACAGGACAACCTCAACATTCACACCATGTATCTGAGGGTGTTGTCCAAATGCTTCTTGAACATTTTTGGGCTTTATGCTGTGACTGCTTCCCTGGGGAGCTGCTCCAGCGCTCCACCATCCTCTGAGTGAAGAACTTTTTCATAATATCCAACTAAAACCTTCCCTGGGACATTTTCCTGCCTCAAGTCCTATCACTGGTACCAGAGAGAAGAGATCAGCTCCTGCTCCTCCTCCTTCCCTTGTGAGGAAGCAGCAAATGGCTATGAGGTCCCCCTGCAGTCTTGTCTTCTCCATGCTGAACAGACCAAGTGACTTTAGCTGCTCCTCATACCGTTTCCCCTCTAGACTCTTCACCAGCTTTGTGGTCCTACTCACTAGGTTTGTGGCACTGATAGAACACGAATTTCAAATTATACTACCACTAAAAAGCAAACTGTTTCATTGCTGCTTTTTTAAGAACATATTTCTAAATAGTCATCTAAAGACAATTTAACTTTTTAGCACTTTCTTTTTAGAAATTAAATTATAGGCAATTACTCTGTGAAAATTAAGCAAAATTTTGTTCTGTTATCTTTTATAAAAATGAAATCATGCCAAATTTTATTCGGATTTAGTCCAATTGACAAAGTTTGCTTTGAATAATTGGATATTAGAATATATTTGGATATGGGGAGGGGGTTTCCCTGTGATTTTTAGGGGGTTTATGAAGAAATGGAATTAATTTTACTGTATACTAGAAAAAGTTTCACATTATCCAAATAAGCCAGATTTTGGATGGGGTAATATTTTTATCTTATTCATTTTCTTATAAAAGCAGAGATATTTTGTTTTAACATGGTTGGTATTTATTTGCTACCAGTCTCACTTGCTACTTTGACTTTTTACCTCCTTTTTTTTCTCTACCTGCTTCAGCCTCATGCAAGGCTTAGTCATTCTCAAAGGAACTATATTATGACCACTGATCTTAGTTTTCCTTTTTGCCCTCCCTTCCTTAAACTAAATCACTACATTCTCCAGTTGCAGAGATGGAAGTCTCTGTGGCCCATACTGAGAAATTAGCAGAAAAGAAAATCAAGCCTAATGTATAAGGATTATTAGTCTTTCTGTACAATTTTGTAGTTGCTATCATGCTGCTTTCTGTCCTCAGAGATTTATTGAACTTTTGCTAGTTCACAAAGTTGATAAACATCTTTTCTACGGAAATCTGTCCTTCAACAGTGATTGCAAATAAATACAGCTCTTCCCTGTGCTCCATTCCAGAATTCTACCTTACAAGACACCCCTTCTCATGACAAAGTTAATCTGTGCAGACACAAATAACTTTGGACACTTTGATAGTGTAGCAACAGCCAATTGCTATAGTTGCATAATGACACAGGAAGAAGAGGCCTGCATGGAAGCCAAATCCAGCCAAATGTTCATCACTCCATCACCATCAGCAAGTGTGAGAAAAACCCTGCTGAAGGAATGAAGGCTTACCTTGGTCGTAGGAGGGCAGAAAATGGATAACCACATGGTGCCATAACTCAGTGAGATAAGAAAATATATCACTATGTTCAAAGCAGTCCCTCCCATGCACAAATACTTTGCTTCTCCCAGTCTCTGCCTATTTTTCCTCAGCCTTCTCTGTTATTTATAATTCCTCTTTCTTTCTATACCTTTTTCACTTGCCCTTCAGCCTTTCCCAGCTCTTTTCCCCTAACTCGTGTTTCAGGGTACCGTCTATTAACCGATAATACTGTCTGCTTTCCTATTACATAAAGAGGCTTCTTCAGCTTTGCTACTCTATCTTTACAGACAGCTGATACACAGACCCATCAAGCCTGTAAATGTTTCCCTTACTGTTTTTGAAGTTCAATCTACAAATTGCACTAATTAATATTCCATACTCCTTATTGTCACAAATATATTTACTTCGTCACTGTAATTCTATGTTATGGAAAATATACTTACTTACACTAACAGAGGCAATCACTGACATTTGCTTACTCATCAGCTAGTTGCCAACATTGTGGATACCTTGCTAGAAGGTTCATAAAGTACTACTGCATGTCCAGAGTTAATATTGTCACTGACAGTATTTCATTAGCAAGTTCTTCTAAGATGATAATTTGATTTGATTAATTATGAAAGATGAGAATTTTAAGAACCCTTCAGTGAGCAGCAGCAGTCAAAGGGAATCACAGTGACTGGCAATGATGGGAGGAGACCTCTTGGGAAACAGTGATTGTTACCAAGTCTATTGGTAATAAACACTGCTAGTGCTGTTAAAACAAATAGTTCTGCAAAACTTTCACTCAGACTGGTCTGGCAAGTACCAGGAATGCCAGTCTTGGAGCACTGTAAAAAAGGATTGCTAGGTCATTCTTGGATTTTTATGTACTTCATCCAGACTGTCAAGATAAACAGGGAGACCCTCCCACAGAGTGAAGCCACATAGATGAAAGTATTGATTCAGAGTAGTTCTCCTTTTTTGGGAAATATTATGAAGAAATATTACAAAGACATCTATCAAACTCTGATGAATAAAATTGCTTGGTCAGATATTTAAACATTAGTAAAATAATCCCCATATATCTTTGAAAAGAAATCTCATTAACCTTCATCAAAAATCAAACATTTTTCCCTTGATTTAATTATAAAAGAACTAGAACAAGTATTAATAAAAAAGGAAACATTCCACTAAAGTGATATACTCTGTGGTCAGTCTGAGGAAATACACAGCAGGGGCTAGTCCTTTTCTTTCAAAGGATAATAGAGGCTTCAGATAAAATCATAGAATCATTAGGTTGGAAGAGACCTCTGAGATCATCGAGTCCAGCCATGCCTGTCTCCTTCCTAAACCCTGTCCCTAAGAAACTCATCCACCGTTTTTTCAAACACTTCCAGGGATGGCGACTCCACCACCTCCCTGGGCAGCTGTGCCAATCCCTGACCACTCTCTCTGTGAAGAAATTCTTCCTAATGCCCAGTCTAAACCTCCCCTGGTGCAACTTGTGGCCATTTCCTATCGTCCTATTGCTGTCACTTGTGAGAAGAGCCCAGCACCCACCCCGTCACAACCTCCTTTCAGGCAGTTGTAGACAGTGATGAGGTCTCCTCTCAGCCTCCTCCAAGCTAANCTCCTCCCCAAGCCTGTAACACTGCACGGGGTTGTTGTGACCCAAATGGAGGACTCTGCCCTTGGCCTTGTTGAACGTCATCCCGTTGGTCTCAGCCCATCGATCCAGCCTTTCCAGATCCCTCTGCAGAGCCTCCCTGCCTTCAAGCAGATCCACACTTACACCCAGCTTGGTGTCATCTGCAAACTTGCTGAGGGGGCACTCAATGCCTTCATCGAGATCATTGATAAAGATGTTGAACAGGACTGGATCGAGCACTGAATCCTGGGGAACACTGTTCGTGACTGGTGATGATATCTAAAGAAGAATCTTGTTGTTAAAATAGCTTGCCTACAATGTCCAGTGACAGTCTTTTCCTAATCCTTCCATTTACCTTATCTGTTAACCAACACAAAACTTGCAATATGGACTGAAAGCAAGAACGGCTATTCTCAGTTAAACCTGACATGGCAACAAGAAAATATTCAAATTGGAATAAAATATTTATCTAAAAAAATCAGAAATTGTCTTAAATGTAATAATTCCCTTCAGGTTCACCTTTAAAAACTGATTTTGATTTATACTGACTAGGTTACAGTGTTAAAATCTCCAGTACAAAAATGTGATGGAAAGTGGCTCACTGCGCTGAGAAGCCCACCCCAAACAATAACAAGCTTTAACATATTCCTCTTCAAGTTTCGCAAAAAGATTTCAGTGATTAAAACTGCAAAACAATGCCTGCACTAAAGATATAACTTCACTTACTCAGATGGTAAAACAGCTCCTAAATGAGCAATTAAAGAAATAGACCTGCATGTCATTTGGCAAACTCAAAACATCTGCTCTGTGTGTAGCAAGTGTCTCCAAAAGTATCAGAAGATTATTTTCTGGGAATGACTAAGTATTACTGTTCCTATATTACCTATTATTTTTTTTAAAGGACAAGACATTTCCTTTTCCTTTTCAAGCTTGAGGTTACACTGTTGGGGTTTTTTCCTTTAAGTGTGTCTCTCTAATTCATTACAGAAAACAAATGACACATTCATTGTGTCTCAATACCGAAAACAAAACCCTGAAAAAAATACTTTTGATCATAGAATTATAGAATGACAGAATTGTTCAGGTTGGAAAAGACGTTTAAGATTTTAGAGTCGAACTTTAAACCTAACACTGCCAAGACCACGAATAAACCATGTCTCAAAGCACAACATCTATACACCTTTTAAATATCTCCGGGGATGGTGACTCAACCACTTCTTTGGGCAGCCTGTTCCAGTGTTTGGCAATTAATTTGATGAAGTAATATTTCCTACTACCTAGTCTAAATCTATCCAGGCACTACTTGAGGTCATTATCTCTTGTCCTATCTCTTGTCATTTGGTAGAAAAGACAAACATCTGAGTCACTACAATCTCTTTCCAGATATTTTTAAAGAGCAATAAGGTCTCCTCAGCTTTCTCTCCTCCACACTAAACAACCTCAGTTCCCTCATCCACTCCTCTTAAAATCTGATCCTTCACCAGCTTCATTGCC